>CM025834.1:35272031-35352031 GCA_014673565.1 Sebastes schlegelii | reverse complement strand
GTGTGCAGGCCCACTGGCGTGTGGATATGCCCCGGCATCACCAACCTTGCCCCAGCTATGGGTAACTAGCCAGGTAGATGGAGCTCGTAGCCTAGTTAGGCAGTCCATCAAGGAGAAGGATAACTCTGATTTCATAACCCGGGCAGGCAGGGCTCATTAACCGTGGTAGGCCACCTGGCTAGGGGAAGGGACACCTGGCCCTCCGGGTTGGGGGTTGTACGTGGGGCCAGCAACCCAGCTACATAAAAAAGAAAAAGGCTACAGAAACGTCAACAAGAAATCAAAGCACATCAACCCTGGAGGAGATGGATCTTCTACACCAAGATTGATGACGCCAGGTGGTGAAAGCCGAAAGACTCCGGAAGCCACAAGGCCGACTACCCTTCTTTAAAAAGGAAAAGAGGAAGGCCAAAGAACAGCTGGCGTCGAGACCTCGAGGCAGACACCAAAGGAATGGGCTACACCTGGAACCAGCTGGAGAGAAAGGTCCAGCATAGAGATGGCTGCAGAAGCCTTGGTGACTGTCTATTTCCCAAGAGCGGCAAAAGGACTCAGTAAGGAAGTAAGCAAGTAAGCAATACAAACATTTTGTCCCTAAAATCAATGAACGATTGTGATCATTAATCGTGATCTCAATAATGTGATTATCATTTTGGTCATAATCGTGCAGCCCTGATATAGAAGAGGAGGGATTTATTGAGACGGACTAACATGTTGTTGGTTTTGGTCTTTTTCTTTCCTATACTTTAAACAATATTTGTTTGAGGGTTCTTGATAATGTGAAATCCTTGTTTTAATGTTTAGTATGTTGAAGAGTAGAGTCACAGTGTCTGGCTCTGCCTCCTCAACAACACACTAATGCTCTATAGGAAGTACATCCATCAGACTGAGTGGCTCCAGCCGTCTTATCTCCCAGGCAGAACCTCTGGTTGCTGACCGGTTGCTGACCGGAGCTCACCTGGTCTTCTCGTTGGTGAACTCCAGCTCTCCTCTGGCCTCCTCGTAGTCCACGCCGGCCTTGGCGCTGCCGTCCTCCGTGTGGTACGGCACGGCGACGGTGCCCCTAGAGCCCGAGTTCCTCACCACCGTCACCGCCAGCGTGCCGGTGCTCTCGCTGATGCGCAGCACGCGCTGGCCGAAGGTGAAGATGCCGGCGTGGTCGTCGTCCAAGATGGTGATGGTGGCGACCAGCGGCTCCACCAGTCTGCCCTTCGGTGGACTTCCTGTCCCTTCACCTCCACCTTCCTCTAACCTCAGGTTCTGGAGACGCACAAAGAAGTGCTCGTCCTCCTCAAAGATGTCATCGTCCAAGATGCCCACCTGGAGAGAACAGAGTATGGACAGTACGGTCACTCTCCTCACGGAGGCAAAACGCCACATTCACACCAACAGAGAAGCCAGTCTTCGCCTCACTTTACTCGAGTTGGACCGCCGCTATCATCTGTGTTCATTCGCTCTAGATGCTCCAGAGAGGAGGAGCTCGTCTCCATGGATACCAACATGTCCTCCATCAACCATGGAAGAAATAACCTCTGTAGCTGCTTTGTACATGTTGTGGAAGTTCCAGATACGTCAGAAAACCAAACGCCGTCATGTCTGCGTTCATAACGTCACCCGGCGGCGAGCTGTATTCACATACTGTGTCAACGCTGAGAGGCTTTAGCAACACAGCGTCACGCAAATCTCTCAAGTTGAAATCTTTCAACTCCCTCGAATGACGTGTATTTCACGCATTCATGTCACGTCATTCGCGTCGCAGGGTGTGAATTTGCGTCTATACGCCTCTTTGCATTGACTGTGTGTGTAAAGTTTGCTTTGCGCTTGGCGTGAAGGAACTGGAAGGCTTTAAGAGTTTGAATGAAAACACACAACACACACTACAACACAACTTTCTACAGTACTACTCCAGAGTCCCGTTGAAATGAAACTCTGAGATGTAATGAACTACCTTTCAGAGTCCCTCTTCCCCTTACTCGAAACATACAGAACTACCTGTCACCTCACCCTGATCTCTTTGCGGCTCTCTCCGGGCTTAAACACCAGCGTTCCTTCACTGAACTCGTAGTCCGCTCCGGCGTTGGCCGAGCCGTTCTCTGTACAGTAGTCCACACAGAAAGAGTTCTGGCCCGTGCCCCCCTCCAGGATCACCCCGACGCTCAGAGAGCCACAGTTCTCCGTGCACTGGTACTGAGCACTTTCAAAGCAGATGTGCGAGCACGTGGCCTTGTCGTCTTCCGAGGCTCCTGAGCGGCGAGAGTGCTCGGCGGCGTGTTTCCTCAGTATGTTGCCGGCGCCGATCATCAGCCGCGTGGCCTGGACGCGGTAGAAGGCGCGGCTCTTCTTCTGGTGGACCAGGGCCGAGTAGTTGGCCATCTCAATCAGCTGGTCCAGGTCCTTGTCAGGGTGTTTCTCCTTCAGGTCCTTCAGGATACGGACCACCTGTCCAAGAGAGGAAACCGGTTATACAGGAACAAACCACGTTGATGAAAATAAACCAGTTATACAGGAACAAACCACGTTAATGAAAATAAACCGGTTATACAGTAAAGAACCACGTTAATAAAGATAAACCGGTTATACAGGAACAAACCATATTAATAAAGATAAACCGGTTATACAGTAAATAACCATATTAATAAAGATAACCGGTTATACAGGAACAAACCACGTTAATGAAGATAAACCGGTTATACAGGAACAAACCACGTTGATGAAAATAAACCAGTTATACAGGAACAAACCACGTTAATGAAAATAAACCGGTTATACAGTAAAGAACCACGTTAATAAAGATAAACCGGTTATACAGGAACAAACCATATTAATAAAGATAAACCGGTTATACAGTAAATAACCATATTAATAAAGATAACCGGTTATACAGGAACAAACCACGTTAATGAAGATAAACCGGTTATACAGTAAATAACCACATTAATAAAGATAAACCGGTTATACAGTAAATAACCACGTTAATAAAGATGAACCGATTATGCAGGAACAAACCACGTTAATGAAGATAAAACAGTTATACAGTAAAGAACCACGTTAATGAAGATAAACCGGTTATACAGTAAAGAACCACGTTAATGAAGATAAACCGGTTATACAGGAACAAAACATATTTATAAAGATAAACCTGCTCCAGCTCCCGTTACAACACGACTTCCTTTATAATGACAGAAGTGTTGGTGTTTCTGGGGACCAAACTTTGATGAAGTGCATCTTGCAGACTAATGCCAGACTCTTTATGAAGACAACCTTTGGCTCAGCCTCCTACTGATCAACTTCCTGCTGTTCAGACTCCTGCTGGGACTGAATGCTGCTAGCAGCAGGAAACCTGATACTTCCCTTAAACTCCCATTGAAGCAGCTTAAAAGTACTAAAAACATGATCCAGCAGTGGGCCTAATGGGTCGAGATGTTCTCCTGCTGGCAGCTTCCTGCCTTTACTGAAGTACTACACAAGACTTCCTTCCCCTTTAAGAGAACAGGAGCCGAAGTCTGAGTGAAAAAATCATTTTGTAATTGAACTGAATCAATCTTCAGTCTCACCTCGTCTTCGTTCTGGTCCAGTTCATGACGTGAGTCTATAGCAGCATCTCTTACCTCGTCTTTGTTCTGGTCCAGTTCATAATGTGAGTCTACAGCAGCATCTCTTACCTCGTCTTTGTTCTGGTCCAGTTCATGACGTGAGTCTATAGCAGCATCTCTTACCTCGTCTTTGTTCTGGTCCAGTTCATAATGTGAGTCTACAGCAGCATCTCTTACCTCGTCTTTGTTCTGGTCCAGTTCATGACGTGAGTCTACAGCAGCATCTCTTACCTCGTCTTTGTTCTGGTCCAGTTCATGACGTGAGTCTATAGCAGCATCTCTTACCTCGTCTTTGTTCTGGTCCAGTTCATGACGTGAGTCTACAGCAGCATCTCTTACCTCGTCTTTGTTCTGGTCCAGTTCATGATGTGAGTCTACAGCAGCATCTCTTACCTCGTCTTTGTTCTGGTCCAGTTCATGATGTGAGTCTACAGCAGCATCTCTTACCTCGTCTTTGTTCTGGTCCAGTTCATAATGTGAGTCTACAGCAGCATCTCTTACCTCGTCTTTGTTCTGGTCCAGTTCATGATGTGAGTCTACAGCAGCATCTCTTACCTCGTCTTTGTTCTGGTCCAGTTCATGACGTGAGTCTATAGCAGCATCTCTTACCTCGTCTTTGTTCTGGTCCAGTTCATGACGTGAGTCTATAGCAGCATCTCTTACCTCGTCTTTGTTCTGGTCCAGTTCGTTGCCGGTCTGCACGGAGACGGTCACACTGGACGAGTTTCCAGGACACGCACCGCCGTCTGCCAGCTTCCCGTCCATGATGATGTCGATTCCTTTGGGCGCCAGGTCGCCTTCCATCTCCACCACGATGCCGTGCCTCTTGTCGGCGCGGTAACGCTTGTGCATGTATTTGTAAAAGAGGAGGCGACGGTCGGCGATCCACGCCAAGAGCACACACACAGGGAAATAAAGCAGCGTCACTACGGCCTCCCACACCTGGAGACACAGGTAACATGAGCGTTACACGATTTACACACTCCGTTTACTAATAAATACATATTTCTATTTCTATAAATCTATATATTTCTATACAGCCGTCGTTAGCACACCTCTACGACGCCGGGGGAGATGACAGACAGGATGAGGTAGAGCCAGATGTAGGCGAAGATACTCCAGAAGGACGTGATGAAGAACACTCGCAGGTGTTTGATCTTGCGTGACTCTCCATTGGGGATGACCCAAACACACAGACCGATGATCACAAACATGTTGAAGGCGGCGCTGCCCACGATGGTGCTCGGACCGAGCTCCCCCGCATGAAAGCCGTGTCCACACACCTGTCGACAGGTAAGGGACAGAAGAGACAAACGTCACATAGATCAGAATCAACGAGCTTTTTAATGCTGACTGGAGCTGAGTTTAACACTAGAACTCTATCAGAACATGCCGACGTGTGAGAGGATGCTCAAACATTAAATATATATGAATATATACAGAGGATGAACTATATGATCCATTTATAGGCTGAAAGAAATACCTGTATAAATATGAAGTTCTGTTCACTAAGGATGCAGCGACACGACTGTTATCTGCATCGCGTGGCGGCTGCGTGATTGACGCCCCGCTTGGCGGCTGCGTGGTTGACGCGCCGCGTGGCGGCTGCGTGGTTGACGTCCCGCTTGGCGGCTGCGTGATTGACGCGCCGCGTGGCGGCTGCGTGATTGACGCGCCGCGTGGCGGCTGCGTGATTGACGCGCCGCGTGGCGGCTGCGTGATTGATGCGTCAGGTGCTCACACCAGCTGCGTTACTGCAGCTGCTGCTGTCAGCTCTTTCTTTCTACATAGAGTTCTCCTTCCATAATGTCCGTTTCATTTCATTATAAATCATTTATATTTATTTTAGACAGAGAAAGGTTAAGAAAGGTAATTAGTAAATAATAGTAATATTATCAGTGCGTCCTTATTGATCACATGGGTGGTTGCGATGCCGTACAGTTACCATCAGAGTTTATCTTGTATTCATGTATCAGTCCGTTTATACGTTGAAGTCCTGCAGGAGGTTTCGGTCGTCCTGTTATTAACACGTCATTTTAAAGGTCAAATGTTTCATGTTTCATGTTAAAACGCCTCGTGTACCTCAATAACGGAGAGCAGGATCTCCGGCGCCGAGGAGCCCAGGGCCATGAGCGTGAGGTTGGACACGGTCTCGTTCCAGACCCTCACCGTGGTTACCGTCCTCTCCCCGTTGGGTTTGGTGATGGTCACCTCTTTCTCCTACAGGGACGATGATGTCAGAGAAGATGTCACCACTCAACTCTGATACACCAGCTCACAGTCTAAGAACAACAACAGACAGAATACTACCTGAGAGGTGATGACCTCTATGGACGCCATGAAGCGATCAGCGATGACGGACACCCCCACGAAGATGTACATGAGACACATGAAGTAGACCACAGCCCTCCCCGCCTGCTCCCCCACCGGAGGGTCTCTGGGCAGCCACACCGGCAGTAAGATACCCGGTTTACACGTCACGATGCCGGGACACGTCCTCTTCCCGGAGCCCGAGCTGTTAGCGGAGGACTGAGGCTGCTCGGGGAGGGAGGACGCTCGCTGGACCACCTGAGGAGCGAAGGAGGAGCAGGGGGGGGCCAGGAGGACGAAGGAGAGGACGAGGAAGAGGAGGGGGCCCATGATGTCCCTGAGTCAGGAGGAACCCGGCCTGGGGAGTCACTGGGTCAGGAGGAACCCGGCCTGGGGAGTCACTGGGGGGTCACTGAGTTAGGAGGAACCCGGCCTGAGGGGTCACTGGGTTAGGAGGAACCCGGCCTGGGGAGTCACTGGGGGGTCACTGGGTTAGGAGGAACCCGGCCTGAGGGGTCACTGGGGGGTCACTGGGTTAGGAGGAACCCGGCCTGGGGGGTCACTGGGAGGTCACTGGGTCAGGAGGAACCTGGCCTGGGGAGTCACTGGGGGGTCACTGAGTTAGGAGGAACCCGGCCTGAGGGGTCACTGGGTTAGGAGGAACCCGGCCTGAGGGGTCACTGGGGGGTCACTGGGTTAGGAGGAACCCGGCCTGGGGGGTCACTGGGAGGTCACTGGGTCAGGAGGAACCTGGCCTGGGGGGTCACTGGGTCAGGAGGAACCTGGCCTGGGGAGTCACTGGGGGGTCACTGGGTTAGGAGGAACCCGGCCTGGGGGGTCACTGGGAGGTCACTGGGTCAGGAGGAACCTGGCCTGGGGGGTCACTGGGTCAGGAGGAACCTGGCCTGGGGGTCACTGGATTAGGAGGAACCTGGCCTAGGGGGTCGCTGGGGGGTCACTGGGTCAGGAGGAACCCGGCCTGGGGGGTCACTGGGTCAGGAGGGACCTGGCCTGGGGGGTCACTGGGTCAGAGGACTCTCCTGGGGGGGGACAGAGGAAGGAACACTGTTAGTCTACCGTGGTTTTGTCTGAAGAACCTGTACATACCTACAGGGGTAAGGGTTCTAAAGGGGTACGGGTTCTACAGGGGTACGGGTTCTACAGGGGTAAGGGTTCTACAGGGGTACGGGTTCTAGGGAATCCTTGCTTTATAGTTAGATATGGAAGAATAACACCGGCATGATGTAATATATATAAACATACATACTAAAGCATTAGTTGAAAGGGTTTTAAATAAACAGCTTCTCATCTTTAACTAGAGCTCCTGTAGAGGTTCTTTAACTAAAGCTCCTGTGGAGGTTCTTTAACTAAAGCTCCTGTAGAGGTTCTTTAACTAAAGCTCCTGTAGAGGTTCTTTAACTAAAGCTCCTGTAGAGGTTCTTTAACTAAAGCTCCTGTAGAGGTTCTTTAACTAAAGCTCCTGCAGAGGTTCTTTAACTAAAGCTCCTGTAGAGGTTCTTTAACTAAAGCTCCTGCAGAGGTTCTTTAACTAAAGCTCCTGTAGAGGTTCTTTAACTAAAGCTCCTGTAGAGGTTCTTTAACTAAAGCTCCTGTGGAGGTTCTTTAACTAAAGCTCCTGCAGAGGTTCTTTAACTAAAGCTCCTGCAGAGGTTCTTTAACTAAAGCTCCTGTAGAGGTTCTTTAACTAAAGCTCCTGTAGAGGTTCTTTAACTAAAGCTCCTGCAGAGGTTCTTTAACTAAAGCTCCTGCAGAGGTTCTTTAACTAAAGCTCCTGTAGAGGTTCTTTAACTAAAGCTCCTGTAGAGGTTCTTTAACTAAAGCTCCTGTGGAGGTTCTTTAACTAAAGCTCCTGTAGAGGTTCTTTAACTAAAGCTCCTGTAGAGGTTCTTTAACTAAAGCTCCTGTGGAGGTTCTTTAACTAAAGCTCCTGTAGAGGTTCTTTAACTAAAGCTCCTGTAGAGGTTCTTTAACTAAAGCTCCTGTAGAGGTTCTTTAACTAAAGCTCCTGCAGAGGTTCTTTAACTAAAGCTCCTGTAGAGGTTCTTTAACTAAAGCTCCTGCAGAGGTTCTTTAACTAAAGCTCCTGTAGAGGTTCTTTAACTAAAGCTCCTGCAGAGGTTCTTTAACTAAAGCTCCTGTAGAGGTTCTTTAACTAAAGCTCCTGTAGAGGTTCTTTAACTAAAGCTCCTGTAGAGGTTCTTTAACTAAAGCTCCTGCAGAGGTTCTTTAACTAAAGCTCCTGTAGAGGTTCTTTAACTAAAGCTCCTGCAGAGGTTCTTTAACTAAAGCTCCTGTAGAGGTTCTTTAACTAAAGCTCCTGTAGAGGTTCTTTAACTAAAGCTCCTGTAGAGGTTCTTTAACTAAAGCTCCTGTAGAGGTTCTTTAACTAAAGCTCCTGTAGAGGTTCCGTTTACTGACATCACCCGTTTCTCTGAAGCTGTTCCAGGAACCAGAGTGAGATCTACCGCTGCCCTAAAATGGACCACCATGAACACGGATGGGTCTGCTGCTCCGACTCAAAGCTCCATGTCTTCTTCTAGTATCAGTGTTGAGAGTCATTAGAGCATTAATGTGCATCAGTAACCCTCGTTTCCTTCCTGCATGGGGACCCTGTGTAAGAGCCAGCAGGTCATGATTAGCCAGACTAACCCACCCCCATGCGTACTGTTTCAGGGATGTGTTCTGGGACTGTGCCGCCCGGTCAGCCAGGATGCAGCCTGTGTTTGTTTTTCTACCATAGTCACCAACACAAAGGCTCGTTAATAGCAATTAAAGGTAAACTGACCCGACAGAGTTAACGTTATATCAAAATGACCCCCGAGAAACTGAAGCCAAGTTGTTGAGCCGTGCAGCTCCCGAGGTTCTCCTCCTCCGGCTCTAATCACCGAACCGATGACTAAGTGTTCATTTACGGCTCAGGCAGCGCTGCCTCATCATCTCTGTGTTCATTTACGGCTCAGGCAGCGCTGCCTCATCATCTCTGCGTTCATTTACGGCTCAGGCAGCGCTGCCTCATCATCTCTGCGTTCATTTACGGCTCAGGCAGCGCTGCCTCATCATCTCTGTGTTCATTTACGGCTCAGGCAGCGCTGCCTCATCATCTCTGCGTTCATTTACGGCTCAGGCAGCGCTGCCTCATCATCTCTGCGTTCATTTACGGCTCAGGCAGCGCTGCCTCATCATCTCTGCGTTCATTTACGGCTCAGGCAGCGCTGCCTCATCATCTCTGTGTTCATTTACGGCTCAGGCAGCGCTGCCTCATCATCTCTGTGTTCATTTACGGCTCAGGCAGCGCTGCCTCATCATCTCTGCGTTCATTTAGGACTCAGGCAGCGCTGCCTCATCATCTCTGTGTTCATTTAGGACTCAGGCAGCGCTGCCTCATCATCTCTGCGTTCATTTAGGGCTCAGGCAGCGCTGCCTCATCATCTCTGTGTTCATTTAGGACTCAGGCAGCGCTGCCTCATCATCTCTGTGTTCATTTACGGCTCAGGCAGCGCTGCCTCATCATCTCTGCGTTCATTTAGGACTCAGGCAGCGCTGCCTCATCATCTCTGTGTTCATTTAGGACTCAGGCAGCGCTGCCTCATCATCTCTGTGTTCATTTAGGACTCAGGCAGCGCTGCCTCATCATCTCTGTGTTCATTTAGGGCTCAGGCAGCGCTGCCTCATCATCTCTGTGTTCATTTACGGCTCAGGCAGCGCTGCCTCATCATCTCTGTGTTCATTTAGGACTCAGGCAGCGCTGCCTCATCATCTCTGTGTTCATTTACGGCTCAGGCAGCGCTGCCTCATCATCTCTGTGTTCATTTAGGGCTCAGGCAGCGCTGCCTCATCATCTCTGCGTTCATTTAGGGCTCAGGCAGCGCTGCCTCATCATCTCTGTGTTCATTTAGGGCTCAGGCAGCGCTGCCTCATCATCTCTGTGTGAACCAGTTACTGGAGTTTCTTTATGTCAGCTGATGTTGATATCTGAAGATGAAACAGAGAAATGCACCAAGTAACGCCCACATTAGGACCGCAATCTGATGCAATTTCAATCATTAAAGGGCCTGTTAGTAAGAATCATAATGTGTTGTTAACAGCTTCACCTGTGTCCGTTAAGTCAACTAAAGTCAGCGTCCTGTTGCTGGCGCTTGTGCTCGCTCTACATAGACATGAAGGAGCATCGCTCAACACAGTGAGGAGACACACGTCAGCTAAAAGCACAATATCACTCTATATTTCAGCTGCTTGGCAGTAATGTTAGCTGACCAGACCAAGGTCTCTCCATGAATCAATGCTGATCCTGGTGTTGGAAGAAGTTACAAACACAACCTTTAAATAAAGACATCAGCAGATCAGCCACGTGTTGAAGTGTAGCAGGCCGTCTACAGCTGGTCTGACGGTGTAGAGGGTGTAGAGGATGTAGAGGATGCAGAGGGTGTAGAGGGTGTAGAGGGTGTAGAGGGTGTAGAGGATGCAGAGGATGTAGAGGGTGTAGAGGATGCAGAGGATGTAGAGGATGCAGAGGGTGTAGAGGATGTAGAGGATGTAGAGGGTGTAGAGGATGCAGAGGGTGTAGAGGGTGTAGAGGATGCAGAGGATGTAGAGGGTGTAGAGGATACAGAGGGTGTAGAGGGTGTAGAGGATGTAGAGGGTGTAGAGGATGTAGAGGATGCAGAGGGTGTAGAGGGTGTAGAGGGTGTAGAGGGTGTAGAGGATGTAGAGGATGCAGAGGGTGTAGAGGGTGTAGAGGGTGTAGAGGGTGTAGAGGATGTAGAGGATGTAGAGGATGTAGAGGATGTAGAGGGTGTAGAGGATACAGAGGATGCAGAGGGTGTAGAGGGTGTAGAGGGTGTAGAGGATGTAGAGGATGCAGAGGGTGTAGAGGGTGTAGAGGGTGTAGAGGGTGTAGAGGATGTAGAGGATGTAGAGGATGCAGAGGGTGTAGAGGGTGTAGAGGGTGTAGAGGATGTAGAGGATGTAGAGGATGTAGAGGGTGTAGAGGGTGTAGAGGATACAGAGGATGTAGAGGGTGTAGAGGATGTAGAGGGTGTAGAGGGTGTAGAGGATGTAGAGGGTGTAGAGGATGTAGAGGATGTAGAGGGTGTAGAGGATGTAGAGGGTGTAGAGGATGTAGAGGATGCAGAGGGTGTAGAGGGTGTAGAGGATGCAGAGGGTGTAGAGGATGTAGAGGGTGTAGAGGGTGTAGAGGATGTAGAGGATGTAGAGGGTGTAGAGGATGCAGAGGATGTAGAGGATGTAGAGGGTGTAGAGGATGCAGAGGATGTAGAGGATGCAGAGGGTGTAGAGGATGTAGAGGATGTAGAGGATATAGAGGGTGTAGAGGATACAGAGGGTGTAGAGGGTGTAGAGGATGTAGAGGGTGTAGAGGATGTAGAGGATGCAGAGGGTGTAGAGGGTGTAGAGGGTGTAGAGGGTGTAGAGGATGTAGAGGATGTAGAGGATGTAGAGGGTGTAGAGGATGCAGAGGATGCAGAGGGTGTAGAGGGTGTAGAGGGTGTAGAGGATGTAGAGGATGCAGAGGGTGTAGAGGGTGTAGAGGGTGTAGAGGGTGTAGAGGATGTAGAGGATGTAGAGGATGCAGAGGGTGTAGAGGGTGTAGAGGGTGTAGAGGATGTAGAGGATGTAGAGGATGTAGAGGGTGTAGAGGGTGTAGAGGATACAGAGGATGTAGAGGGTGTAGAGGATGTAGAGGGTGTAGAGGGTGTAGAGGATGTAGAGGGTGTAGAGGATGTAGAGGATGTAGAGGGTGTAGAGGATGTAGAGGGTGTAGAGGATGTAGAGGGTGTAGAGGGTGTAGAGGATGTAGAGGGTGTAGAGGATGTAGAGGGTGTAGAGGGTGTAGAGGATACAGAGGGTGTAGAGGGTGTAGAGGATGTAGAGGATGTAGAGGATGTAGAGGATGCAGAGGGTGTAGAGGGTGTAGAGGGTGTAGAGGATGCAGAGGGTGTAGAGGGTGCAGAGGATGTAGAGGGTGTAGAGGGTGTAGAGGATGTAGAGGGTGTAGAGGATGTAGAGGGTGTAGAGGATGTAGAGGGTGTAGAGGATGTAGAGGATGTAGAGGGTGTAGAGGATGTAGAGGGTGTAGAGGGTGTAGAGGATACAGAGGGTGTAGAGGGTGTAGAGGATGTAGAGGATGTAGAGGATGTAGAGGATGCAGAGGGTGTAGAGGGTGTAGAGGGTGTAGAGGATGCAGAGGGTGTAGAGGGTGCAGAGGATGTAGAGGGTGTAGAGGGTGTAGAGGATGCAGAGGGTGTAGAGGGTGTAGAGGGTGTAGAGGATGCAGAGGGTGTAGAGGGTGCAGAGGGTGTAGAGGATGTAGAGGGTGTAGAGGGTGTAGAGGGTGTAGAGGATGCAGAGGGTGTAGAGGGTGCAGAGGATGTAGAGGGTGCAGAGGGTGTAGAGGGTGTAGAGGGTGTAGAGGATGCAGAGGGTGTAGAGGGTGCAGAGGGTGTAGAGGATGTAGAGGATGTAGAGGGTGTAGAGGATGTAGAGGGTGTAGAGGGTGTAGAGGGTGTAGAGGATGCAGAGGGTGTAGAGGGTGTGAGTACAGCAAGGTGGTAGAAAGCTCTCAGTCTCTCTGCTCCGCCCCTCCCTACCTGTACAGGTGACAGTGCGCTCTGATGCAGGTGAGGTGAAACAGACACCGGGGGGGTGCTGCATCTTTGATGCAGGCCGAGCTCTGCCAGCTCATTATGGAGTTGTGATTCAGAAACACAGCCCAGAGGGCCGCCGCATCACATTTCACTTTCCAAGGCCTGCTATGGTTACCACGACCTCAGACAGAGGGCCACCTTACACCACCTGGTCATAAACAGACTGGTCATAAACAGACTGGTCATAAACAGACTGGTCATAACCAGACTGGTCATAAACAGACTGGTCATAACCAGACTGGTCATAACCAGACTGGTCATAAACAGACTGGTCATAAACAGACTGGTCATAAACAGACATAAACAGACTAGTCATAAACAGACTGGTCATAAACAGACTGGTCATAAAGAGACTGGTCATAAACAGACTAGTCATAAACAGACATAAACAGACTAGTCATAACCAGACTAGTCATAAACAGACTGGTCATAACCAGACTGGTCATAAACAGACTGGTCATAACCAGACTGGTCATAAACAGACTGGTCATAAACAGACTGGTCATAAACAGACTGGTCATAAACAGACTGGTCATAAACAGACTGGTCATAAACAGACTGGTCATAACCAGACTGGTCATAAACAGACTGGTCATAAACAGACTGGTCATAAACAGACTGGTCATAAAGAGACTGGTCATAAACAGACTGGTCATAAACAGACTGGTCATAAACAGACTAGTCATAAACAGACATAAACAGACTAGTCATAACCAGACTGGTCATAAACAGACTAGTCATAAACAGACATAAACAGACTAGTCATAAACAGACTGGTCATAAACAGACTGGTCATAAACAGACTAGTCATAAACAGACATAAACAGACTAGTCATAAACAGACTGGTCATAAACAGACTAGTCATAAAGAGACTGGTCATAAACAGACTAGTCATAAACAGACATAAACAGACTGGTCATAACCAGACTAGTCATAAACAGACTGGTCATAAACAGACTGGTCATAAAGAGACTGGTCATAAACAGACTGGTCATAAACAGACTGGTCATAAACAGACTAGTCATAAACAGACATAAACAGACTAGTCATAAACAGACTGGTCATAAACAGACTGGTCATAAACAGACTGGTCATAAACAGACTAGTCATAAACAGACATAAACAGACTAGTCATAAACAGACTGGTCATAAACAGACTAGTCATAAACAGACATAAACAGACTAGTCATAAACAGACTAGTCATAACCAGACTGGTCATAAACAGACTAGTCATAAACAGACTGGTCATAAACAGACTGGTCATAAACAGACATAAACAGACTGGTCATAAACAGACTGGTCATAAACAGACTAGTCATAAACAGACATAAACAGACTGGTCATAAACAGACTGGTCATAAACAGACATAAACAGACTGGTCATAAACAGACTGGTCATAAACAGACTGGTCATAAACAGACTAGTCATAAACAGACATAAACAGACTGGTCATAAACAGACTGGTCATAAACAGACATAAACAGACTGGTCATAAACAGACTGGTCATAAACAGACTGGTCATAAACAGACTAGTCATAAACAGACATAAACAGACTGGTCATAAACAGACTGGTCATAAACAGACTAGTCATAAACAGACATAAACAGACTGGTCATAAACAGACTGGTCATAAACAGACATAAACAGACTGGTCATAAACAGACTGGTCATAAACAGACTAGTCATAAACAGACTAGTCATAACCAGACTGGTCATAAACAGACTAGTCATAAACAGACTGGTCATAAACAGACTAGTCATAAACAGACATAAACAGACTGGTCATAAACAGACTGGTCATAAACAGACTAGTCATAAACAGACTAGTCATAAACAGACATAAACAGACTAGTCATAAACAGACTGGTCATAAACAGACTGGTCATAAACAGACTGGTCATAAACAGACTGGTCATAAACAGACTGGTCATAAACAGACTAGTCATAAACAGACTGGTCATAAACAGACTGGTCATAAACAGACATAAACAGACTAGTCATAAACAGACTGGTCATAAACAGACTGGTCATAAACAGACATAAACAGACTGGTCATAAACAGACTGGTCATAAACAGACTGGTCATAAACAGACTAGTCATAAACAGACTAGTAATAAACAGACTGGTCATAAACAGACTGGTCATAAACAGACTAGTAATAACCAGCTTCCTGGCAAATCAATTCTTATATGATGACCCAGTAAAATATTATAATATTGCTCCAGCCTCGTCGTCACCATGACAACCAACACTTCACTCAATGCACTCAAACCACCTGAACCCGTCCATACCACATCTTTAGAGTCTGTAGAGTCTGTAGTCAGTAGAGTCTTTAGTCTGTAGAGTCTTTAGAGTCTGTAGTCTTTAGAGTCTGTAGTCTTTAGAGTCTGTAGTCTTTAGAATCTGTAGAGTCTGTAGTCTTTAGAGTCTGTAGTCTTTAGAGTCTGTAGAGTCTGTAGAGTCTGTAGTCTTTAGAGTCTGTAGAGTCTGTAGTCAGTAGAGTCTTTAGAGTCTATAGAGTCTGTAGAGTCTGTAGAGTCTCGGGTCTATAGAGTCTTTAGAGTCTGTAGAGTCTTTAGAGTCTGTAGAGTCTTTAGAGTCAGTAGAGTCTTTAGAGTCTGTAGAGTCTTTAGAGTCTTTAGAGTCTGTAGAGTCTTTAGAGTCTGTAGAGTCTTTAGAGTCAGTAGAGTCTTTAGAGTCTGTAGAGTCTTTAGAGTCTGTAGAGTCTGTAGAGTCTTTAGAGTCTGTAGAGTCTTTAGAGTCTGTAGAGTCAGTAGAGTCTTTAGAGTCTTTAGAGTCTGTAGAGTTTTTAGAGTCTGTAGAGTCTGTAGAGTCAGTAGAGTCTGTAGAGTCTGTAGAGTCTTTAGAGTCTGTAGAGTCAGTAGAGTCTTTAGAGTCTGTAGAGTCTTTAGAGTCTGTAGAGTCTCGGGTCTATAGAGTCTTTAGAGTCTGTAGAGTCTTTAGAGTCTGTAGAGTCTGTAGAGTCAGTAGAGTCTGTAGAGTCTGTAGAGTCTTTAGAGTCTGTAGAGTCAGTAGAGTCTTTAGAGTCTGTAGAGTCTTTAGAGTCTGTAGAGTCTCGGGTCTATAGAGTCTTTAGAGTCTGTAGAGTCTCGGGTCTATAGAGTCTTTAGAGTCTGTAGAGTCTGTAGTCAGTAGAGTCTTTAGTCTGTAGAGTCTTTAGAGTCTGTAGTCTTTAGAGTCTGTAGTCTTTAGAGTCTGTAGTCTTTAGAATCTGTAGTCTTTAGAGTCTGTAGAGTCTGTAGAGTCTGTAGTCTTTAGAGTCTGTAGAGTCTGTAGTCAGTAGAGTCTTTAGAGTCTATAGAGTCTGTAGAGTCTGTAGAGTCTCGGGTCTATAGAGTCTTTAGAGTCTGTAGAGTCTTTAGAGTCTGTAGAGTCTTTAGAGTCAGTAGAGTCTGTAGAGTCAGTAGAGTCTTTAGAGTCTGTAGAGTCTTTAGAGTCTGTAGAGTCAGTAGAGTCTTTAGAGTCTGTAGAGTCTTTAGAGTCTGTAGAGTCAGTAGAGTCTTTAGAGTCTGTAGAGTCTTTAGAGTCTGTAGAGTCAGTAGAGTCTTTAGAGTCTTTAGAGTCTGTAGAGTCTTTAGAGTCTGTAGAGTCTGTAGAGTCAGTAGAGTCTGTAGAGTCTGTAGAGTCTTTAGAGTCTGTAGAGTCAGTAGAGTCTTTAGAGTCTGTAGAGTCTTTAGAGTCTGTAGAGTCTCGGGTCTATAGAGTCTTTAGAGTCTGTAGAGTCTTTAGAGTCTGTAGAGTCTGTAGAGTTAGTAGAGTCTGTAGAGTCTGTAGAGTCTTTAGAGTCTGTAGAGTCAGTAGAGTCTTTAGAGTCTGTAGAGTCTCGGGTCTATAGAGTCTTTAGAGTCTGTAGAGTCTCGGGTCTATAGAGTCTTTAGAGTCTGTAGAGTCTTTAGAGTCTGTAGAGTCTGTAGAGTCAGTAGAGTCTGTAGAGTCTTTAGAGTCTTTAGAGTCTGTAGAGTCTTTAGAGTCTGTAGAGTCAGTAGAGTCTTTAGAGTCTGTAGAGTCTTTAGAGTCTGTAGAGTCTCGGGTCTATAGAGTCTTTAGAGTCTGTAGAGTCTTTAGAGTCTGTAGAGTCTGTAGAGTCAGTAGAGTCTGTAGAGTCTGTAGAGTCTTTAGAGTCTGTAGAGTCAGTAGAGTCTGTAGAGTCTGTAGAGTCTTTAGAGTCTGTAGAGTCTTTAGAGTCTGTAGAGTCTGTAGAGTCAGTAGAGTCTGTAGAGTCTGTAGAGTCTGTAGAGTCTGTAGAGTCTGTAGAGTCTGTAGAGTCTTTAGAGTCTTTAGAGTCTGTAGAGTCTTTAGAGTCTTTAGAGTCTGTAGAGTCTGTAGAGTCAGTAGAGTCTGTAGAGTCTGTAGAGTCTGTAGAGTCTTTAGAGTCTTTAGAGTCTGTAGAGTCTTTAGAGTCTGTAGAGTCTTTAGAGTCTGTAGAGTCTGTAGAGTCAGTAGAGTCTGTAGAGTCTTTAGAGTCTGTAGAGTCTGTAGAGTCAGTAGAGTCTGTAGAGTCTGTAGAGTCAGTAGAGTCTGTAGAGTCTTTAGAGTCTGTAGAGTCAGTAGAGTCTTTAGAGTCTGTAGAGTCTTTAGAGTCTTTAGAGTCTGTAGAGTCAGTAGAGTCTTTAGAGTCTGTAGAGTCTTTAGAGTCTTTAGAGTCTGTAGAGTCAGTATTTTCCTCTCGGATGAAGTGCAGAATGCAGCTGAGCCACAGAGGGCGATATACTGTATATATCCTGTATATGAGTGGTAGATAATCAGATATTTATATATCCTGTATATGAGTGGTAGATAATCAGATTTATATATCCTGTATATGAGTGGTAGATAATCAGGGAGCCGGTCCTGGAGGAGCTGGATGCATTATTGATCGATGCATTCACCTGAATATAGCAGGATATCTCCTCTTCTCATGGCTCCTCCGTAAACACTGAGAGGAGTCTGGTGGCTTCATCAGCCGGATGTAAAGGAAGTACTGAAGAGAGGTTCAGTAAACAGGGAGTCCCCCCCTCTGTCCTCATCAGAGCTCTCCTCTGAGCTCTGATGAGGACAGGGAGTCCCCCACTCTGTCCTCATCAGAGCTCTCCTCTGAGCTCACTGAGTTGATTCAAGTTTATTCTGCTCCAGGAACAACGTCTACCTGTTCCAGTTAGAGCTTCAGTTAGGGTTCTCATGGTTGGGAGGGTTAAGGTTCTCATGGTTGGGAGGGTTAGGGTTCTCATGGCTGGGAGAAGGGTTAGGGTTCTCGTGGTTGGGAGAAGGGTTAGGGTTCTCATGGCTGGGAGAAGGGTTAGGGTTCTCGTGGTTGGGAGGAGGGGTAGGGTTCTCATGGCTGGGAGGGTTAGGGTTCTCATGGCTGGGAGAAGGGTTAGGGTTCTTGTGGCTGGGAGAAGGGTTAGGGTTCACGTGGCTGGGAGAAGGGTTAGGGTTCTCATGGCTGGGAGGGTTAGGGTTCTCATGGCTGGGAGAAGGGTTAGGGTTCTCATGGCTGGGAGAAGGGTTATGGTTCACGTGGCTGGGAGAAGGGTTATGGTTCTCATGGCTGGGAGAAGGGTTAGGGTTCCCGTGGCTGGGAGAAGGGTTAGGGTTCCCGTGGCTGGGAGAAGGGTTAGGGTTCCCGTGGCTGGGAGAAGGGTTAGGGTTCTCGTGGCTGGGAGAAGGGTTATGGTTCTCATGGCTGGGAGAAGGGTTAGGGTTCCCGTGGCTGGGAGAAGGGTTAGGGTTCCCGTGGCTGGGAGAAGGGTTAGGGTTCTCGTGGCTGGGAGAAGGGTTAGGGTTCTCATGGCTGGGAGAAGGGTTAGGGTTCCCGTGGCTGGGAGAAGGGTTAGGGTTCTCGTGGGAGAAGGGGGTCGGGGGTATTGACAGTGGTCTGTGGTCTCCTGGTCTCTCTCTGAGCACACAGGAACAGGAACAGTGAGCTGGGTGACAGCTCATCTCCTCTTACTGCCTCTGACACGTCCACTATCTGTCACCACCGCTGATAAGTGATTGCCTCGGCTTATCTTACACTGGTCGGACCGCCAGAGAAGAGAAGGGGAGTTAGCACCTTTAACAGTTTAATATTTCCTGTATCCCGACGGAGGGGTGCTGTCGGCTGGAGGGATGCAGAGCTCTCAGGTCTGAGGCGGAGAGATGATTCATTCAAGCTCCAATAATAGGAAATAAACTTTACAAAGAAAGGCTGCTACAGATGTTTAACTACCAAGAATAATAATCTTCTTCAGCGCTGGTAATCCCACTTTAGAGCCAAAGAACCAGAGGCTGAACTGTCTTTGAGCCTAACTGTCCGACTCCGTCAGATGGACTTCTGTTGGGTTCACTGGTTCTCCAATGGTTCATCAATCGTTGATCCATTACAGTCAAGCAGGCACACAATAACTTTATCCATCACCTAGAAGATGAGTGTAAATCCTGACACACAGTTCAGTCATCTTGTGATTTGATCCACCTGGTTTCAGCTTTGGTTAAATGTGTAAAAATACATAAACTAATAAACTAACTAATAAGCATTGCTTTTGTGATAAAAGAAGAAGAACAAAACAGATGAAGTTCATTCAGAAACAGGGAGCTGTTCTCAATCACCGATCCATCAGCGACCGGCTTGAACATTAACACTGACGTAGATCACCTTTCCAGGATGTGAGCTCTCTGCAGGTAAACCAATAACATGCCACGGATCAATGACACAAACAGCCAATCACAGCCTGTGTTTGTTCTTCATCTTAAACAGTCACCCAGTAGAGAGAGAGGTTAATGTCTGTAGCTCTCTACAGACACTGAGGTTAATGTCTGTAGCTCTCTACAGACACTGAGGTTAATGTCTGTATGTCTCAGACCCGTCTAAACGTTCTCTGCTGGACTGTGTCTTCCAGAATCAGGTGGAAGTCACGCTTCAGATGCTACAACACAAAGTCAGCAGCTGCCTACAGGCCAAACCGAAACAATGAGCTGAAAGATGCTAAAACACTGCCACTGCAGAGCGGAGTGATAATTCTCTGTGGCTACATCATTCGATCCATCGTTAAAATATTGATTATAGCAGCTTTAAATAACTCTGCTAGTGAGACGGAGAGGGCTAACCGAGCCTAACACACTTCCTGTTAAGGTGAGGATAGAAAACATGAATATCTTAGTCCTTATTACAAATATGCATTACTGTATTTAGATTTACATTACTGTGAATGTGTAATCAAAAAGGTCCGATGATCAGTCAGGGTGGAGCCTCGCTGATTGATTATTAGTTATAATACTGTTATCAAATTAGGGAGGATATTTTACAAAGCTTTTCCTCAAATTGTGTCTCACAGGAATCAGATTAGTCCGTCCAATAGTACAGAGAGGATTCTTGATTGGTTCTGGTAGTCTGTGGTAAATGGTGCCCTTATCTAGGTTGGCTTCTGTTGCTGGTGTGATCTAGTTCTTCTGGTTCTATCAGGTTGTTTCTCTGGATCTGAAGGATTCGTTGTTGGTGGATGCTACTAGATGCTACTAGATGCTACTAAATCAAGGCAGCTGGATTTAGTCTGTATTGTAGAGCGTCTCTGTGTTTGCCGTTAAAGTGAAGAAAGGAAAGAGATCCTCCCCTTTAATAAGTAACGCTGCTCTGGCTGCTGCTATGGGCCTATCAATGAACTCCATGAATCAGGGTGTAAGATAATCTACCGGGACACAGACACACAGACACACACACAGACACACAAATACACACAGACACACAAATACACACACAGACAGACACACAGACACACAGACAGACACACAGACACACAGACAGACACACAAATACACACAGACAGACACACAGACACACAGACAGACACACAAATACACACAGACAGACACACAGACACACAGACAGACACACAAATACAGACAGACACACACACAGACACACACACAGACACACAGATAGACACACAGACACACAGACAGACACACAGACACACAGACACACAGACAGACACACAGACACACAGACACACACACAGACACACAAATACACACGACACACAGACACACAGATAGACACACAGATAGACACACAGACACACAGACAGACACACAGACACACAAATAGACACACAGATAGACACACAGATAAACACACAGATAGACACACAAATAGACACACAGACAGACACACAGACACATAGATAGACACACAGATAGACACACAAATAGACACACAGATAGACACACAGACACACAGATAGACACACAAATAGACACACAGATAGACACACAGACACACAGACACACAGATAGACACACAGATAGACACACAAATAGACACACAGATAGACACACAGACAGACACACACACAGACACACAGATAGACACACAGATAGACACACAGATAGACACACAGACACACAGACACACAGATAGACACACAGACACACAGATAGACACACAGACACACAGACACACAGACAGACAGACACACAGACACACAGATAGACACACAGACACACAGACACACAAATAGACACACAGACAGACACACAGACAGACACACAGACACACAAATAGACACACAGACAGACACACAGACACACAGATAGACACACAGACACACAGACACACAAATAGACACACAGACAGACACACAGACACACAGACAGACACACAGACACACAGATAGACACACAGATAGCTAAAGACTGGGCCAAACCACTAATGAGGCATTAAAGGTAGGTCTGTCTACCTGTCTATAGGCATTAAAGGTAGGCCTATCTACCTGTCTATAGGCATTAAAGGTAGGCCTGTCTACCTGTCTATAGGCATTAAAGGTAGGCCTGTCTACCTGTCTATAGGCATTAAAGGTAGGCCTATCTACCTGTCTATAGGCATTAAAGGTAGGTCTATCTACCTGTCTATAGGCATTAAAGGTAGGCCTATCTACCTGTCTATAGGCATTAAAGGTAGGCCTGTCTACCTGTCTATAGGCATTAAAGGTAGGCCTGTTGGTCCTCAGAAGAGAGCGTATGCAAAGTAGACGGTGTGTTAAAGAGTTACCTAGTTAACTGCTCAGTCTCTTTCCACAGAGCATCTGCAAATGTTTAAACAAGTTTTAAACACACAAGTTCTGTTAGTGGAGACGGGACTGAATGTTAGAGGACAGGAGACGGGACTGAATGTTAGAGGACAGGAGACGGGACTGAATGTTAGAGGACAGGAGACGGGACTGAATGTTAGAGGAGGGGAGACGGGACTGAATGTTAGAGGACAGGAGACGGGACTGAATGTTAGAGGACAGGAGACGGGACTGAATGTTAGAGGACGGGAGACGGGACTGAATGTTAGAGGAGGGGAGACGGGACTGAATGTTAGAGGACAGGAGACGGGACTGAATGTTAGAGGACAGGAGACGGGACTGAATGTTAGAGGACGGGAGACCGGACTGAATGTTAGAGGACGGGAAACGGGACTGAATGTTAGAGGACAGGAGACCGGACTGAATGTTAGAGGAGGGGAGACGGGACTGAATGTTAGAGGAGGGGAGACGGGACTGAATGTTAGAGGACAGGAGACGGGACTGAATGTTAGAGGAGGGGAGACGGGACTGAATGTTAGAGGACGGGAGACCGGACTGAATGTTAGAGGACAGGAGACGGGACTGAATGTTAGAGGACAGGAGACGGGACTGAATGTTAGAGGAGGGGAGACGGGACTGAATGTTAGAGGACAGGAGACGGGACTGAATGTTAGAGGAGGGGAGACGGGACTGAATGTTAGAGGACAGGAGACGGGACTGAATGTTAGAGGAGGGGAGACGGGACTGAATGTTAGAGGACAGGAGACGGGACTGAATGTTAGAGGAGGGGAGACGGGACTGAATGTTAGAGGACAGGAGACGGGACTGAATGTTAGAGGAGGGGAGACGGGACTGAATGTTAGAGGAGGATTGGATACTCAGGAAGGTTTACACCTCTAACAACAGGATCCACAGGAACCTGAGTCATGTCTTCAATATTCACAACTATGTTTTAAAAATACGACCGAGGTTCTACTCCAACACAAGCAGCTGAGCTTTACCATACTGTATCTCTGCAGCTCAGCTTCACCATACTGTATCTCTGCAGCTGAGCTTCACCATACTGTATCTCTGCGGCTGAGCGTCACCATACTGTATCTCTGCAGCTCAGCTTCACCATACTGTATCTCTGCAGCTGAGCTTCACCATACTGTATCTCTGCGGCTGAGCGTCACCATACTGTATCTCTGCAGCTCAGCTTCACCATACTGTATCTCTGCGGCTGAGCTTCACCATACTGTATCTCTGCGGCTGAGCGTCACCATACTGTATCTCTGCGGCTGAGCGTCACCATACTGTATCTCTGCGGCTGAGCTTCACCATACTGTATCTCTGCAGCTCAGCTTCACCATACTGTATCTCTGCAGCTGAGCTTCACCATACTGTATCTCTGCGGCTGAGCGTCACCATACTGTATCTCTGCGGCTGAGCGTCACCATACTGTATCTCTGCAGCTCAGCTTCACCATACTGTATCTCTGCAGCTGAGCTTCACCATACTGTATCTCTGCGGCTGAGCGTCACCATACTGTATCTCTGCGGCTGAGCGTCACCATACTGTATCTCTGCAGCTCAGCTTCACCATACTGTATCTCTGCAGCTGAGCTTCACCATACTGTATCTCTGCAGCTGTGTGGAGTCACTCAGTCGCCGACTCAATCACTACCTCGGTGGGATTAATTGGTTTCTGAGAAGTCCAGACGGAAGACGACCCACGTCATGCCCAGTCACTGCTCCCGGGTCAACATTACCATCAATCTGGCTGGCAGTGGCGCACGCTCGGCTGAGCACGAGGCTTAGTTTACACCACGGCGGGCACGCTGCCACGCCGTTCAGTTCCTCAGGTTTACTGATCTACTTTCAGTCACTGCAGTCCAGCTCCAGCTCTCTCTCTGGGCTGTAGTGAACTCTCAACATCTACTACAATCATCCAAACAGAGTTTCTCCTTTGGAAACCTCATGTCTCTCTTGTGACAGGCCTCTCCAGTATAGGCCCAACAGGAAGAGCTCCCACTGTAGTGAGATGTGACTGAGACAGTATTCAGGGGGATTCTCTGAGGATGGAAGAGCTGTCCCTGTTAGCACTGATATCATTTAAAGATCACATAGAACTAAATCATCCTGTTCCATCTCTCATTGTTTTTCTAGCAGAGTAACTGTTGAAGACCATAATGATAGCTGATAACAGCACTCTGTGTCTCTGGTAGACATTTGCATGTTGGATTTGTGATCAATAAGAGGTGAAGCTGTTAACAGACCGGTATCTTTCTAAACCCAGACCCTGCCATAAAACTGCTCGTTGATTTGCAATAACGGCCGCGATGGCCTGATACACCCGAGCTGTTACAGCTGTTTTAGGATGTATTATAAGAGGGGTTTATTCTCGATTTGGCCTGTTGTTGGTCAAAGAGGTGTAAATTGAACTGAGGTGATAATCAGCGATGGTGTTGTACTGAGATGGGTTTCTAATATTCTTCCCCTCTCATGTATGTTAACAGAATGGGTCCAACATTAGAAACACCTCTGGATATAATATCATATAATGCCGTCCTGTTCATCACGACTCCAACCATATATATAGTTATACCTCTATACCTACAATTACCATCATTGTAAAGGTAGAATATAGGTTTTACAGGTGTATCTAATAAAGGGGCCACTGTGTCTGTAAATCATATTTTCATACCTCTCTAATATATATTTTTTAAATTACTCTTGTTTTTATTATTAGGGCTGCCAATTGATTAAAGTATTTAATCACGATTAATAACACATGTTGTATCTGTTCTAAATGAACCTTAAAGGAGATCAGTCCAGTATTTAATCCTCTTATCAACATGGGAGTGGACTAATATGCTGCTTTATGTAAATATATGTATATATTTATTATTGGAACTCAACTAACATCACAAAACAATGACAGATATTGATCCAGAAACCCTCACAGGTACTGCCTTTAGCATAAAACAATATACTCACATCATAACATGGCAAACTGCAGCCCAACAGGCAACAACAGCTGTCAGTGTGTCAGTGTTATTTAACCTCCTTCATGACCAGCTAGTCGGACCTGGTTGGTACCGAGGGATTCATCAGGTTCTCTAGTTTACTATATATATATATATATTTATACCAGGATCTTCACTCTAGCTTTAAAACTGAGCCGCTACAACCTAAAAATCACAAGTTGCGTTGATAAATCAGTGGTGTTAAAACAGAATTGTGTTATTATCTTGTTAACTTTGCTAGCTCTAGTTCCAATATTATATCATCTCATGATGTGGAGATAATATCACGATGCTACTGCTGTATATCAGGGTGCTACTGCTGTATATCAGGGTGCTACTGCTGTATATCAGGGTGCTACTGCTGTATATCAGGGTGCTACTACTGTATATCAGGGTGTTACTGCTGTATATCAGGGTGCTTTCAGGGTGCTTTCAGGGTGACTTCAGGGTGATTTCAGGGTGACTTCAGGGTGATTTCAAGGTGACTTCAGGGCGCTTTCAGGGCGCTTTCAGGGTGCTTTCAGGGTGATTTCAGGGTGACTTCAGGGTGACTTCAGGGTGATTTCAGGGTGACTTCAGGGTGATTGCAGGGTGAATTTAAGGGTGATTTCAGGGTGCTTTCAGGGTGATTTCAGGGTGACTTCAGGGTGACTCAGGGTGCTTTCAGGGTGACTCAGGGTGCTTTCAGGGTGCTTTCAGGGTGACTTCAGGGTGATTTCAGGGTGACTTCAGGGTGCTTTCAGGGTGATTTCAGGGTGACTTCAGGGTGATTTCAGGGTGATTTCAGGGTGACTTCAGGGTGATTGCAGGGTGAATTTAAGGGTGATTTCAGGGTGCTTTCAGGGTGATTTCAGGGTGACTTCAGGGTGACTTCAGGGTGATTTCAGGGTGACTTCAGGGTGATTGCAGGGTGAATTTAAGGGTGATTTCAGGGTGCTTTCAGGGTGATTTCAGGGTGACTTCAGGGTGACTCAGGGTGCTTTCAGGGTGCTTTCAGGGTGACTTCAGGGTGATTTCAGGGTGACTTCAGGGTGATTGCAGGGTGAATTTAAGGGTGATTTCAGGGTGCTTTCAGGGTGATTTCAGGGTGACTTCAGGGTGACTTCAGGGTGATTTCAGGGTGACTTCAGGGTGATTGCAGGGTGAATTTAAGGGTGATTTCAGGGTGCTTTCAGGGTGATTTCAGGGTGCTTTCAGGGTGACTCAGGGTGCTTTCAGGGTGACTTCAGGGTGATTTCAGGGTGACTTCAGGGTGACTTCAGGGTGACTTCAGGGGGATTTCAGGGTGCTTTCAGGGTGATCTCAGGGTGACTTCAGGGTGATTTCAGGGTGCTTTCAGGGTGATTGCAGGGTGAATTTAAGGGTGATTTCAGGGTGCTTTCAGGGTGATTTCAGGGTGACTTCAGGGTGACTTCAGGGTGATTTCAGGGTGACTTCAGGGTGATTGCAGGGTGAATTTAAGGGTGATTTCAGGGTGCTTTCAGGGTGATTTCAGGGTGACTTCAGGGTGACTCAGGGTGCTTTCAGGGTGACTTCAGGGTGATTTCAGGGTGACTTCAGGGTGACTTCAGGGTGACTTCAGGGGGATTTCAGGGTGCTTTCAGGGTGATCTCAGGGTGACTTCAGGGTGATTTCAGGGTGCTTTCAGGGTGATTTCAGGGTGACTTCAGGGTGATTTCAGGGTGACTTCAGGGGGATTTCAGGGTGCTTTCAGGGGGATTTCAGGGTGACGTCAGGTTGATTTCAGGCTGATTTCAGGGTGATTTCAGGGTGCTTTCAGGGGGATTTCAGGGTGACTTCAGGGTGACTTCAGGGTGCTTTCAGGGTGATTTCAGGTTGCTCTCAGGGTGATTTCAGGGTGATGTCAGGTTGATTTCAGGCTGATTTCAGGGTGATTTCAGGGTGATTTCAGGTGAAGCATGAGTTACGTACTGTGAGATATCGGGGGTGGGGGTGGGGGTTAGTCTCTTCTTCTCTAATCACTGTGACTCTGAGTTAAATAATCTATCTGACATCTCTGATCCGTTCTGAGCTCTGGTTTCAAGTCATTCTGCCTCTGCTAATAAACATTACACTTCCTTTTCCTAACATTAGTCCGGGCATGCGTCAACGTGTCGATGCCTCGCTCGCTGTAAAGGAGGAGGCCGGTGGACAGAGAGAGGGGCCGCGTGGGGCCGCGTGGGGCCGCGTGGGGCCGCGTGGGGCCGCGTGGGGCCGGACAGAAAGGCTTCAGGTAGACAAACAGCTGACAGCCAGCAGACAGGAGCTCCTGAGGTTTCCATTACCTGAGACAACCTGCAGTCGCCAGCAGCACCGTCACCTTAGAAGGAACACCAGGCTCAGCTTCAGGCTCAGCTTCAGCATGAACCCAGACAGGGACACCAGGTATGCAATATTCAGGATCTACTGTCAGAAACAGACTAATATACCATCACAGATTAATATACCATCACAGACTAATATACAATCACAGACTAATATACCATCACAGACTAATATACCACCACAGACTAACATACCAACACAGACTAGACTAATATACCAACACAGATTAGACTAATATACCATCACAGACTAATATACCACCACAGACTAGACTAATATACCAACACAGACTAGACTAATATACCATCACAGACTAATATACCAACACAGACTAGACTAATATACCAACACAGATTAGACTAATATACCATCACAGACTAATATACCACCACAGACTAGACTAATATACCATAACAGATTAATATACCATCACAGACTAATATACCATCACAGACTAGACTAATATACCATAACAGATTAATATACCATCACAGACTAATATACAATCACAGACTAATATACCATCACAGACTAATATACCATCACAGACTAATATACCACCACAGACTAATATACCATCACAGACTAATATACCATCACAGACTAGACTAATATACCATCACAGACTAATATACCACCACAGACTAATATACCATCACAGACTAATATACCATCACAGACTAATATACCACCACAGACTAATATACCATCACAGACTAATATACCAACACAGACTAGACTAATATACCATCACAGACTAATATACCAACACAGACTAATATACCATCACAGACTAATATACCATCACAGACTAATATACCAACACAGACTAATATACCAACACAGAATAGACTAATATACCATCACAGACTAATATACCATCACAGACTAGACTAATATACAATCATAGACTAATATACCATCACAGACTAGACTAATATACCATCACAGACTAATATACCACCACAGACTAATATACCAACAGACTAATATACCATCACAGACTAATATACCAACACAGACTAGACTAATATACCATCACAGACTAATATACCATCACAGACTAATATACCAACACAGACTAGACTAATATACCACCAGACTAATATACCATCACAGACTAATATACCAACACAGACTAGACTAATATACCATCACAGACTAATATATCATCACAGACTAATATACCATCACAGACTAACATACCATCACAGACTAATATACCATCACAGACTAGACTAATATACCATCACAGACTAATATACATCACAGACTGATATACCAACACAGACTAGACTAATATACCATCACAGACTAATATACCATCACAGACTAGACTAATATACCATCACAGACTAATATACCAACACAGACCAGACTAATATACTGTCACAGACTAATATACCATCACAGACTAATATACCACCACAGACTAACATACCAACACAGACTAGACTAATATACCATCACAGACTAGACT
The DNA here is from genome assembly GCA_014673565.1 of Sebastes schlegelii. NCBI lineage: Eukaryota > Metazoa > Chordata > Actinopteri > Perciformes > Sebastidae > Sebastes > Sebastes schlegelii. The sequence continues at coordinate 35,323,583 of CM025834.1, read as the reverse complement.
AATATACCATCACAGACTAATATACCAACACAGACTCATATACCAACACAGACTAATATACCAACACAGACTAATATATCAACACAGACTAATATACCATCACAGACTAATATACCAACACAGACTAATATACCAACACAGACTAATATACTATCACAGACTAGACTAATATATCAACTCAGACTAGACTATTATATCATCACAGACTAATATACCACCACAGATTAAAAAACCATCACACACTAGACTAATATACCAACACAGACTAGACTAATATACCGTCAATGACTAATATACCATCACAGACTAATATACCATCACAGACTAGACTAATATACCAACACAGACTAGACTAATATACCGTCACAGACTAATATACCATCACATACTAATATACCATCACAGGCTAGACTAATATACCATCACAGACTAATATACCATCACAGACTAGACTAATATACCATAACAGACTAATATACCATCACAGACTAGACTAATATACCATCACAGACTAGACTAATATACCATCACAGACTAATATACCAACACAGACTAATATACCAACACAGACTAATATACCATCACAGACTAATATACCAACACAGACTAATATACCACCACAGACTAATATACCAACAGACTAGACTAATATACCATCACAGACTAGACTAATATACCATCACAGACTAGACTAATATACCATCACAGACTAATATACCAACACAGACTAATATACCAACACAGACTAATATACCATCACAGACTAATATACCAACACAGACTAATATACCACCACAGACTAATATACCAACAGACTAGACTAATATACCATCACAGACTAATATACCAACAGACTAGACTAATATACCATCACAGACTGATATACCATCACAGACTAATATACCAACACAGACTAGACTAATATACCATCACAGACTAATATACCAACACAGACTAATATACCATCACAGACTGATATACCATCACAGACTAATATACCAACAGACTAGACTAATATACCATCACAGACTAATATACCACCACAGACTAATATACCAACACAGACTAATATACCATCACAGACTAATATACCAACACAGACTAGACTAATATACCATCACAGACTAATATACCATCACAGACTAATATACCAACACAGACTAGACTAATATACCATCACAGACTAATATACCATCACAGACTAATATACCAACACAGACTAGACTAATATACCATCACAGACTAATATATCATCACAGACTAATATACCATCACAGACTAACATACCATCACAGACTAATATACCATCACAGACTAGACTAATATACCATCACAGACTAATATACCATCACAGACTAGATTAATATACCATCACAGACTAATATACCATCACAGACTGATATACCAACACAGACTAGACTAATATACCATCACAGACTAATATACCATCACAGACTAGACTAATATACCATCACAGACTAATATACCATCACAGACTAGACTAATATACCAACACAGACTAGACTAATATACTGTCACAGACTAATATACCATCACAGACTAATATACCACCACAGACTAACATACCAACACAGACTAGACTAATATACCATCACAGACTAGACTAATATACCATCACAGACTAATATACCAACACAGACTCATATACCAACACAGACTAATATACCAACACAGACTAATATACCATCACAGACTAATATACCAACACAGACTAATATATCAACACAGACTAATATACCATCACAGACTAATATACCAACACAGACTAATATACCAACACAGACTAATATACTATCACAGACTAGACTAATATATCAACTCAGACTAGACTATTATATCATCACAGACTAATATACCACCACAGATTAAAAAACCATCACACACTAGACTAATATACCAACACAGACTAGACTAATATACCGTCAATGACTAATATACCATCACAGACTAATATACCATCACAGACTAGACTAATATACCAACACAGACTAGACTAATATACCGTCACAGACTAATATACCATCACATACTAATATACCATCACAGGCTAGACTAATATACCATCACAGACTAATATACCATCACAGACTAATATACCATCACAGACTAGACTAATATACCATCACAGACTAGACTAATATACCATCACAGACTAATATACCAACACAGACTAATATACCAACACAGACTAATATACCATCACAGACTAATATACCAACACAGACTAATATACCACCACAGACTAATATACCAACAGACTAGACTAATATACCATCACAGACTGATATACCATCACAGACTAATATACCAACAGACTAGACTAATATACCATCACAGACTGATATACCATCACAGACTAATATACCAACACAGACTAGACTAATATACCATCACAGACTGATATACCATCACAGACTAATATACCAACAGACTAGACTAATATACCATCACAGACTGATATACCATCACAGACTAATATACCAACAGACTAGACTAATATACCATCACAGACTGATATACCATCACAGACTAATATACCAACACAGACTAGACTAATATACCATCACAGACTAATATACCAACACAGACTAATATACCATCACAGACTGATATACCATCACAGACTAATATACCAACAGACTAGACTAATATACCATCACAGACTAGACTAATATACCATCACAGACTAGACTAATATACCATCTGTCTGTGATGGTATATTAGTCTAGTCTGTGATGGTATATTAGTCTAGTCTGTGATGGTATATTAGTCTGTGATGTGACTATGTGATGGTGTCAACAGCTGCTCTGCTGCCAGACTAGCACAGCGGCACTAACCTGTCAGATGGAGTTGTTTCCCCCCCGATGTGATTCATTAAGGAGAGAGTTTCTACTTATTACCTCTTCTGAGTTAACACACTGGAGCCTCTCCACCTCTCCACCTCTCCACCCCTCCACCTCTCCACCTCTCCACCTCCCCGTCTGAGTTAACACATTAACACATTAACAGACGGCTCATAATGTTCATTTACTGGATGACATCTCAAAACAACGCTGGAGCGACCTGACGGAAACTCACAGCATGGAAACAAAAACACTACAGTTCCGTTCCATCACTTCACCTCTCCACCTCTCCACCTCTCCAGACCTTCACCCCTCCACCCCTCCACTCCTCCACCTCTCCACCTCTCCACCCCTCCAGACCTTCACCCCTCCACCCCTCCACTCCTCCACCTCTCCACCTCTCCACCTCTCCAGACCTCCACCCCTCCACCTCTCCACCTCTCCAGACCTTCACCCCTCCACTCCTCCACCGCTCCACCTCTCCACCCCTCCACCCCTCCACTCCTCCACCTCTCCACCTCTCCAGACCTTCACCCCTCCACCCCTCCACCCCTCCACCTCTCCACCTCTCCAGACCTTCACCCCTCCACCTCTCCACCTCTCCACCAAGGCCGCTTGAACTCTGGTCAACGATGTAGTTCAGACCAACCAAATGTGCCGAGGCAGCCGGCAGGCCTGAACACACAATAGAGATAGATGAGGGAGTCAATGAAAACAAAACAGACCCCCACATGCACTAACTCTCCTCTCACACACACGCACGCACGCACACACACACACACACACACACACACACACACACACACAGACAGACAGGCTGGTAAATACAGTACGTACGCTGCTGTAACCTCGACTTATACGACAGTTAAAGTTCCTGTTTGTAACTTGTTCAGGTATAAATCCTTGCTGGTCGGTGTCTCATGGTCTCTCGTGTGTCTCCGCTGTTCAGACTCAGACTCCAACACAAACTCCAGTGAAGCACCAAACCCTCTTGGTTGTATCTGGTGAAGCTGTTAAACAGTGTTGGCCGCGGTCGGAGGACGCGGGGGAGACCGTAGCTTTGGACGTTTGTGCAGAAATAACTGCTGCAGCTCCTCCAGACCAACAGAGGTTTCCCGTGTCTTGTGAAGTGACGGGGCTCCGCAGAGAGAAACGTTATCGTCTCCCCCGTTCCCTCCGGCCGCGGTCGGGAGGCTGAGGCGGGAAAAGCCAACACTAGGATCAGCATTGATTCATGGAGAGACCTTGGTCTGGTCAGGGGCTGCACGGTGGTGCAGTGGTTAGCACTGGCGCCTCACAGCTAGAGGGTTGCAGGTTCAAATCTGGCTTGGGGCCCTTCTGTGTGGAGTTTGCATGTTCTCCCCGTGTTAGCGTGGGTTTTCTCCGGGTACTCCGGTTTCCTCCCACAGTCCAAAGACATGCAGGTTAGGTTAATTGTTGACTCTAAATTGCCCTTAGGTGTGAATGTGAGTGTGAATGGTTGTCTGTCTCTATGTGTCAGCCCTGCGATGGACTGGCGACCTGTCCAGGGTGTACCCCGCCTTCGCCCAATGTCGGCTGGGATCGGCTCCAGCCCCCCCCGCGACCCCTAACGGGATAAGCGGTTGCAGATGGATGGATGGACCTTGGTCTGGTCAGCTAACATTACTGCCAAGCAGCTGAAATATAGAGTGATATTGTGCTTTTAGCTGACGTGTGTCTCCTCACTGTGTTGAGCGATGCTCCTTCATGTCTATGTAGAGCGAGCACAAGCGCCAGCAACAGGACGCTGACTTTAGTTGACTTAACGGACACAGGTGAAGCTGTTAACAACACATTATGATTCTTACTAACAGTCCCTTTAAACAAGGTGATAGAACCAGAAATTAACTACATGATGTCTCTGATCCTAACGATGTTCAGGATAGCAGCATTAAACATCTGTAATGATATGTACTAATGTAGTCAGGGTAACAGAGAGCCTTCCATCTGTACTGTAGGTCTTCTCTTCAGTACTAAACATCTGTAATGATATGTATTAATGTAGTCAGGGTAACAGAGAGCCTTCCATCTGTACTGTAGGTCTTCTCTTCAGTACTAAACATCTGTAATGATATGTATTAATGTAGTCAGGGTAACAGAGAGCCTTCCATCTCTACTGTAGGTCTTCTCTTCAGTACTAAACATCTGTAATGATATGTACTAATGTAGTCAGGGTAACAGAGAGCCTTCCATCTGTACTGTAGGTCTTCTCTTCAGTACTAAACATCTGTAATGATATGTATTAATGTAGTCAAGGTAACAGAGAGCCTTCCATCTCTACTGTAGGTCTTCTCTTCAGTACTAAACATCTGTAATGATATGTACTAATGTAGTCAGGGTAACAGAGAGCCTTCCATCTCTACTGTAGGTCTTCTCTTCAGTACTAAACATCTGTAATGATATGTACTAATGTAGTCAGGGTAACAGAGAGCCTGTAGGTCTTCTCTTCCCTTCCACCAGGTGGATGAGGATCTATCAGTAGGAGTCTGATGTGAGAGGAACGTGAGGTGTAGTATGGCTCTTTGTCCTGTTGCACCTGGGACGGCGAGCAGATCGTTGCCTGAACACAATGAAGCAGCGTTGGTTTACTGGAGCCGTCACCTACGTGGGGGGGGGTTGCATTTCACTAAAGTGTCAGTGAGCTTTACTGGTGGACTGCTTGGATTTACCGTCTAAACCCCGACACACATATTGTCTTCCTGGTTCCTTAGACGGCACCAAAGACACGACGGACCTGAGACAGACACTGTTCTATAGAGCTGTCAATCACTATCTGTTCATAATGAACCTTAAAGGGAGATCAGTCCAGTATTTAATCCTTTTATATATTATATATTTAACATTAAGCATATTTAACATTAAATATATTTAATATTATAACGGTAGGTTATAATAACATTAAGTATATTTAACATTAAGCATATTTAACATTAAATATATTTAATATTATAACAGTAGGTTATAATAACATTAAGTATATTTAACATTAAGCATATTTAACATTAAGTATATTTAACATTAAGCATATTTAACATTAAGTATATTTAACATTAAGCATATTTAACATTAAATATATTTAATATTATAACAGTAGGTTATAATAACATTAAGCATATTTAACATTAAGCATATTTAATATTATAACAGTAGGTTATATTAACATTAAGCATATTTAACATTAAGTATATTTAACATTATAACAGTAGGTTATAGTAACATTAAGTATATTTAACATTAAGTATATTTAATATTAAATATAATTAATATTATAACAGTAGGTTATAATAACATTAAGTATATTTAACATTAAGCATATTTAACATTAAGCATATTTAATATTAAATATAATTAATATTATAACAGTAGGTTATAATAACATTAAGTATATTTAACATTAAGCATATTTAACATTAAGTATATTTAATATTAAATATAATTAATATTATAACAGTAGGTTATAATAACATTAAGTATATTTAACATTAAGCATATTTAACATTCAGCATATTTAACATTAAGCATATTTAACATTAAGCATATTTAATATTAAATATAATTAATATTATAACAGTAGGTTATAATAACATTAAGTATATTTAACATTAAGCATATTTAACATTAAGTATATTTAATATTAAATATAATTAATATTATAACAGTAGGTTATAATAACATTAAGTATATTTAACATTAAGCATATTTAACATTAAGTATATTTAATATTAAATATAATTAATATTATAACAGTAGGTTATAATAACATTAAGTATATTTAACATTAAGCATATTTAACATTAAGCATATTTAATATTAAATATAATTAATATAACAGTAGGTTATAATAACATTAAGTATATTTAACATTAAGCATATTTAACATTAAGCATATTTAATATTAAATATAATTAATATAACAGTAGGTTATAATAACATTAAGTATATTTAACATTAAGCATATTTAACATTAAGCATATTTAACATTAAGCATATTTAATATTAAATATAATTAATATAACAGTAGGTTATATTAACATTAAGTATATAGATTTAATATTATATATTATATAATAAGGATATAGCGTTATAATAAAGTTATAGTGTGTTTTCACTCAGCCGTCAGCAGTGTCCCGGTATTCCCCGTTAATCACCTGTTCCTCGGTGGTTACCGGCTCTTACCGGCTCTTTACGGTGCAGCTCTGCGGGTCTTCATCTCTTCTGAACGTCCTGAATCAGCCTCCCGGTTAAACCCGTCTGTACCGACCGACCCAGCTCAGTGAAGGCTCCGGTAACTCTCCTCTCCGTTCACTGACCGGTTACCGGCTCCGGTGTGAAGTGTCCCGTTAACTCTCCTCTCGTTTAACTGACTCTCCGTTCACTGACCGGTTACCGGCTCCGGTGTGAAGTGTCCCGTTAACTCTCCTCTCCGTTCACTGACCGGTTACCGGCTCCGGTGTGAAGTGTCCCGTTAACTCTCCTCTCCGTTCACTGACCGGTTACCGGCTCCGGTGTGTAGTGTCCCGTTAACTCTCCTCTCCGTTCACTGACTCTCCGTTCACTGACCGGTTACCGGCTCCGGTGTGTAGTGTCCCGTTAATTCTCCTCTCCGTTCACTGACTCTCCGTTCACTGACCGGTTACCGGCTCCGGTGATGCTCCACGCGGAGGAGGAGGATGCCGTGCTGCGTTCAGGTGTCCTCGGCCGTTCCCGTTGTGTCGGAGGGAGGAGGCTGTGAGGATGTAACAGCGACCTGTTGCTGCTGCTTTAACGTTTAATGATTCAGTTTGTGTTGGAGATAATAACAGAACCGGTGACCGGTGACCGGTGACCGGGGAGTTTTACCGGTAGTTCTAGTTCCAGCAGCTCGATGCTGTTTATACATATGTATATATAATATATATATATATTGTTTATACACAACCAGCTGCAGCACCTGAAGGCAGCACACGCATGGGCCAGTGCGCAGCCGCAGAACGGACACACCTGAACACCTGTGATCACTGATTATTGATCACCGATCACTGATTATTGATCTCAGATCACTGATTATTGATCACTGATTATTGATCACTGATCACTGATTAGTGATCACTGATTAATGATCACCGATCACTGATTATTGATTATTGATCTCTGATCACTGATTATTGATTACTGATTATTGATCTCTGATCACTGATTATTGATCACTGATCCCTGATCTCTGATCACTGATTATTGATCACTGATTATTGATCACAGATTATTGACCACTGATTATTGATCACTGATAACTGATCACTGATTATTGATCACTGCTTTTGATTATTGATCACTGATTATTGAACACTGGTTATTGATCACTGCTTTTGATTATTGATCACTGATTATTGATTATTGATCACTGATTATTGATCGCTGATCACTGATTATTATTATCACTGATGAGAACATACTGATTTAATGTATGATGTTTTAAATGTGATTTTAATTTTAATTTTTTATTATGTGATTTTATGTATGATGTTTTATTATGTTTTTTTAATTATGATGTTTTATTATGTGATTTTAATTGTGATGTTTTATTATGTGATTTTAATTGTGATGTTTTATTATGTTTTCTTTAATTATGATGTTTTATTATGTGATTTTAATTATGATGTTTTATTATGTTTTCTTTAATTATGATGTTTTATTATGTGATTTTAATTATGATGTTTTATTATGTTTTCTTTAATTATGATGTTTTATTATGTGATTTTAATTATGATGTTTTATTATGTGATTTTAATTATGATGTTTTATTATGTGATTTTAATTGTGATGTTTTATTATGTGATTTTAATTGTGATGTTTTATTATGTTTTCTTTAATTATGATGTTTTATTATGTGATTTTAATTATGATGTTTTATTATGTTTTCTTTAATTATGATGTTTTATTATGTGATTTTAATTATGATGTTTTATTATGTGATTTTAATTATGATGTTTATTATGTGATTTTAATTGTGATGTTTTATTATGTGATTTTAATTGTGATGTTTTATTATGTTTTCTTTAATTATGATGTTTTATTATGTGATTTTAATTATGATGTTTTATTATGTTTTCTTTAATTATGATGTTTTATTATGTGATTTTAATTATGATGTTTTATTATGTGATTTTAATTATGATGTTTTATTATGTGATTTTAATTGTGATGTTTTATTATGTTTTCTTTAATTATGATGTTTTATTATGTGATTTTAATTATGATGTTTTATTATGTTTTCTTTAATTATGATGTTTTATTATGTGATTTTAATTATGATGTTTTATTATGTGATTTTAATTATGATGTTTTATTATGTGATTTTAATTGTGATGTTTTATTATGTTTTCTTTAATTATGATGTTTTATTATGTGATTTTAATTATGATGTTTTATTATGTTTTCTTTAATTATGATGTTTTATTATGTGATTTTAATTATGATGTTGTGTTTTGTATTTTTTTTCTTTTCATAAAAGCCTAACCAGGGACAAGTTCTTCAAACTAGCTCCGGCTAGAAGTCCTGTATACGTTACATCGGTTGCACTTTAATTAAGTGAAACAGTGCCTACATGTATTGTCACTGTCAAATTAATAAATTAATTAAATAAAAATATAAACCTTTTAAGAACAAATAGCAAAGTGAACATAGAAGAAAACCAGATAATATTGGGGTGAGGGGATATTGTTTTATATCTAAAATGCATGTATGTTTTCATATATTATATATGTGCAAAACAAATATGTTTGCCGCATATTCACCCTTAAAGTTCTCCATGTATACAGTATATGTGGGAAATAAATAGTATATGCACATATAGTTTACTGTATATATACTACATATCATTTAGCTTCTGTAATATAAATATTGTTTTTGAGACAATTATCTGAGATTAAATATCCATTTCAGTTATTCTTTTGTATTAATTGTGATATAACTATATATATAAACTGGAAAAACAAAGTTCGGAAACTTGTGTTTGATGGATTATTTCTCTGTTGTATCAATGCTAATGGTCATTGTATTCTACATGGTTGTAAAGCCTGTTTATTTACCTTCACAATGACGTCACACTTGTAAGGATCATGCATTTGTGGGATGAGCAGCACAGCTGATGATGTGGGGAGCGCCGTAGAACAATGTTCCAAAATGCTCCGTCAATGGTAAACAGTGTATTCTCCTGTTGGTGTTGACTCTTGATTTGAGTTATTTGGTGGATTGGATGATTGAACTCTCTATCAGTAACAAGGAACAAACAAGACATATTGGCAATTTTATACTTTATTCATTGAATCCACCGTCAGGAGCCTCAGTAGCAGGTGGAAGATCCATACGCAGCCACAACAGCCTGGCACGAACTTTGAACTTTGTTTTTCCAGTTTATATATATATATCTATATAGATATATAGATATATAGATATATCTATATAGATATATATATATATATTCATGCATGTTGCACTGTTAGAAAGAAAATGAACCGTGAAATAAGAAAAATATGTTTTATTATTGCACAAAGCAGCATATAGTTTCTAAAAAACAACAAAGATAAATTCATTTTCCCTTTATTTATTTATTTATTTATTTATTTATTGAAAACACCTTAAAAGCAAAATGCTAAATTTAATCATATTCAAATATTTACCCCAGCAATCAGAATACAAAGTAGATAAAATGATTGATGATTGATTATGTTGATCTGGTTGATTACGTGGAGCGCGTTAGCGAATGGCTCTGTAGGTCTCAGTAGGATTGACCCTATAGGAGCTGGAGGACTACACCCTAGGAGCTGGTCTAGCAGCTGGTCTTGGAGCTGGTTCTGGTCAGTCGGACCACCACGGAGCTGCCGGTGAACAGCGTTGGGTAGAACTCCCTCATGAACTTGTTCTTCAGGCGGTGCAGGAAGTGGACGTATCTGACCCCGGGTCCATATCCAGAGAACACGTGTGACACCTGCAGGCCAACAGAGAGACGGTCAGTCAGTGAACCTTCAGTCACAGGTAGATACTAGACTACCTGTCTCAGTAACTGACCTCCTTCCAGGTGTGGGAGTAGTTGCTGAGCTCCTCGGTGGGGCTGACGGAGTGCTCTGAGATCACGGTGGTCTTGTCTGCAGCCAGCAGCTTCACATGCAGCTGGTAGATGGACTCATGCAGCTGAGTCTCCTCGTACCTGACACACAGATATTATACATATATATATATATTAATAAGTTTATCATACTAAACGGTCCTCTGGTGAGTTGACAGATGGCAGCACATTAAATACACAGAATATATATATATATATATATATATATATATATATAATATGATAATAATAATCAGGGCTGTCAAATGCTAATTTGTTTTGACGCCACTAATTTATTAACACAACTTGTGATTTTGGGTTGTAGCGGCTCAGTTTTAAAGCTAGAGTGAAGATAAACTGGTATCATCTGAAACTAGAGAACCTGATGAATCCATCAGTTACAACCAGGTCATACTACTACTACTACTACTACTACTGCTACTACTACTACTACTGCTACTACTACTACTGCTACTACTACTGCTACTACTACTGCTACTACTACTACTACTACTACTACTGCTACTACTACTACTACTGCTACTACTACTACTACTGCTACTACTACTACTGCTACTACTACTACTACTACTACTACTGCTACTACTACTACTACTACTACTACTACTACTGCTACTACTACTACTACTACTGCTACTACTACTACTGCTACTACTACTGCTACTACTACTACTGCTACTACTACTACTACTACTACTACTGCTACTACTACTACTACTACTGCTACTGCTACTGCTACTACTACTAATACTACTGCTACTACTACTACTACTACTGATATTCCTACTGCTACTACTACTACTACTACTACTACTACTGCTACTACTGCTACTGCTACTGCTACTACTGCTACTGCTACTGCTGCTACTGCTACTACTACTACTGCTACTACTACTACTACTACTGATATTCCTACTGCTACTACTACTACTGCTACTACTACTACTACTGCTGCTACTACTGCTACTACTGCTACTACTAATACTACTGCTACTACTACTACTACTACTGATATTCCTACTGCTACTACTACTACTACTACTACTGCTACTGATACTACTACTACTACTACTACTGCTACTAATACTGCTATTACTACTGCTATTGCTACTGCTACTACTACTACTACTGCTACTAATACTGCTACTACTACTAGTACTGCTACTAATACTGCTACTACTGCTACTACTACTACTACTACTGCTGCTACTGCTACTACTACTACTGCTACTACTACTGCTACTACTACTAATACTACTGCTACTACTACTACTACTGCTACTACTGCTACTACTACTACTACTACTGATATTCCTACTGCTACTACTACTAATACTACTGCTACTACTACTGCTACTACTACTACTACTGCTACTACTGCTACTACTACTACTGCTACTACTACTGCTACTACTGCTACTACTACTACTACTACTGATATTCCTACTGCTACTACTACTGCTACTACTGCTACTACTACTACTACTACTGATATTCCTACTGCTACTACTACTAATACTACTGCTACTACTACTACTACTACTACTACTGCTACTACTGCTACTACTGCTACTATTGCTACTACTACTACTACTACTGATATTCCTACTGCTACTACTACTAATACTACTGCTACTACTACTAATACTACTACTACTACTACTACTACTACTACTACTACTGCTACTACTGGTATCATAGTAAACTAGAGAACCTGATGAATCCATCGGTACCAACCAGGTCAGACTAGCTGTTATTAATGGTGATTATCTGTGGGCGATTCAGCATATATGAGCAATTCCCAAATAAGTTTCCAATCATAAGTTAACAGGTGAATAACATAATTACCTTATTATTAATGGGTTTAAATTGGAGCCTTGGAATTAATTAATTAATACCAGATGACAAAGTGATTTCTCTGTTAAATAAAGTTTGACCAAACAGAGGATGATATGGATAATAATATATATGTATAATTTATAATATACATTATGAAAGCCAGACAGCCGTCCACGCCTGGACTGTTCAACGTTTTACGAGGTGAAGCTAAATGACGCGTGTACTAATGCACGTGATTGTGAAACATGTTCCGTACACAGTGTCATCTACTGTGTGTGTGTGTGTGTGCACACACACAGCTGATAAGACCGCGATGATAAGTGATCACACGGGGGGTGCTCATTAACCCACCAGTCCTGGACGAGTATTTCAGGCTGATAATCATCCAGCAGCTCCTCCCAGAGTCCCTCTGCCTTCAGGTCCACCAGCTGCTCCATGGAGAACCAGCTGAAGACGACACCACAGAGTCACTTTTCATTTATTCATTTATTTAATTTAACCTTTATTTAACCAGGAAGTCACCTTGAGATTAAAATCTCTTTTTCGAGGAATACCTGGCCAAGATGGCACACCATTACAAAGTTACAACAGTTATACAGTGGAGCACGTTAAAACAGACAAAAGACAACAGGTACATAACACAAAATCCAGTTTAGGAAAAGCAAGAATTCGTTTTTTTTTAAGCATTCAGAACCAATTTTAGACCATAATATAATATATAATATAAAATAATAATGAGGCCTGCAGCTGTTGAAAGGCAGGCTGGAGCTCATTAACAGCCTGACTCAGAGAAGAGGCAACTGAGTAGACTCTTGTATCATCTGCATAAAGATGCACCTTTGCTGTAAGTATGTCCTTTCCAATGTTATTTATAAAAATAGAAAATAAGACAGGGGCTAGAATTGAACCTTTGGGGACTCCTTTAGAAATCCCCCTGAAGCTTGACTTGTGACCATCTGTATATACACACTGGGTTCTATCTGCAAGGTAGTTTCTGAACCGCCCACACCGACATCACTGAGTCTACCCAGCAACAGCTCATGCTCGACAGAATCAAATGCCTTGGACAAGCACTACTGTCAGGATATTGCGACTGTTTTAAAAAATAACTTTTATTAATCATATTTGCTCCATTTCTACCCACTGCAGCTGTTAGTCAGTAGTTATAACCAGCTGTTTAGTAAACATCTGGTCTCAGGTAACATCTGATCCCAGGTAACATCTGATCCCAGGTAACATCTGGTCTCAGGTAACATCTGATCCCAGGTAACATCTGATCTCAGGTAACATCTGATCCCAGGTAACATCTGATCTCAGGTAACATCTGATCCCAGGTAAGACCCACCTGTACTGAGGCAGCTCACAGACCACAGCACCTGCTGGGATGCCGCTGGTATCGTAGGGGAGGACTTCGGTGTTCGTGGTCCAGCCGCTGAAGTCGCCTGTAAGATGAAGAGAAATTATTCCCTGACTTTATAAAACTTCATTAATATCTGAGGTGTTCATTCACTGATCTGTCTCTGTCTCTCACCGTCAGGCTGGAAACGTGGAGGTCCACGTGATGGTACCTGAGGCAGGTCAGGTTCAGGAGGAGGGGTGTCCTGACTCAGACCTGTGTGGGGATTAAGACAAAGAGACACCTGTAACTGGCACCACACCTACTGGAGCCGCCGTAATCCCACTGTACATATCACAGAATATACAGTATCTGGGTCTGTGCCAGGTCGCTGGGTGTGTCTCTGAGTGAAGAACACACACTTTAAAGTATTAGTCATTAAACTGGTGATAAATCTACAGTATATATCTCTGTGACAGGGTCACAGGGTCACTGGGTGTGTCTCTGAGTGAAGAACACACACTTTAAGCCTCAGTCAGCAGCTCACAAAGCTTTAAAGTGTTAGTCATTAAAGTTAGAAAGCTTCCATTGTAGTTCAGTTTGAGGTCGTTGAGTCCAACTTTTCAACTTGAATTCTTTTTCCTCATCGAACACAGTGGTTCAACCCAATGATCTGGGTCCACTTGTTCCTTTATATAATCTTTTAATCTAATGTTTAATGTATTGTTAATGTAGGTATAGGTACAGCCTACAACCATCTATTAATGCTTCCAGGCAACCACCAACACAGAAACCTCTCTTCTTCTTCTTCTTCTCACCCTCACCGAGCTTTTCCTCCTCATCAGGAGGATCGGACCAACGTCTTCTATAATAATAATAATAAGCAATACATCTATAAGACAAGAGATAAGACATTCCTTTATTAATAATAATAAATACATCTATAAGATAAGAGATAAGATATTCTTTTATTAATAATATAATAAATACATCTATAAGATAAGATAAGAGATAAGATATTCCTTTATTAATAATATAATAAATATATATATAAGATAAGGTAAGAGATAAGATATTCCTTTATTAATAGTAATAATAAATACACCTATAAGATAAGAGATAAGATATTCTTTTATTAATAGTAATAAATACATCTATAAGATAAGATAAGAGATAAGATATTCCTTTATTAATAATATAATAAATACATCTATAAGACAAGAGATAAGATATTCCTTTATTAATAATAATAATAAATACATCTATAAGACAAGAGATAAGATATTCCTTTATTAATAATAATAATAAATACATCTATAAGATAAGAGATAAGATATTCCTTCATTAATAATAATAAATACATCTATAAGATAAGAGATAAGATATTCCTTTATTAATAATAATAATAAATACATCTATAAGATAAGAGATAAGATATTCCTTTATTAATAATAATAATAAATACACCTATAAGATACACTGAACCTCAACACCAAACCAGGAAGAGCAATGAAGACACAGAAACCCCCTCAGGACAGGGAGTGGATTCTGGCAGCATTACACATCTGTAAGGTTGCACAAAGCTGCTGACAGATGTTGAAAACAGACATGAGGAAGTCTGACTCAACTGACTCAACGGTAACTGAAGAACAGCCTGCTGACTATGAACAGCACTCAGAACTAATACACAACTAATACACAACTAATACACAACTAATACACAACTAACACATATTAATAATAGTATATTAAAGTCTTGGTTATAAAACACTGAAACTGCTTCAGAATCAGTTCAAGGAATCAAAACGGAACTTTGAAAACAGCCAAACTCAAGTTACTGTAACAGGTAGCTCCACTAGGATCCACTAACATCTGGATCAGTACTGTAACAGGTAGCTCCACTAGGATCCACTAACATCTGGATCAGTACTATAACAGGTAGCTCCACTAGGATCCACTAACATCTGGATCAGTACTGTAACAGGTAGCTCCACTAGGATCCACTAACATCTGGATCAGTACTGTAACAGGTAGCTCCACTAGGATCCACTAACATCTGGATCAGTACTATAACAGGTAGCTCCACTAGGATCCACTAACATCTGGATCAGTACTGTAACAGGTAGCTCCACTAGGATCCACTAACATCTGGATCAGTACTGTAACAGGTAGCTCCACTAGGATCCACTAACATCTGGATCAGTACTGTAACAGGTAGCTCCACTAGGCTCCACTAACATCTGGATCAGTACTGTAACAGGTAGCTCCACTAGGATCCACTAACATCTGGATCAGTACTGTAACAGGTAGCTCCACTAGGCTCCACTAACATCTGGATCAGTACTGTAACAGGTAGCTCCACTAGGATCCACTAACATCTGGATCAGTACTGTAACAGGTAGCTCCACTAGGATCCACTAACATCTGGATCAGTACTGTAACAGGTAGCTCCACTAGGATCCACTAACATCTGGATCAGTACTGTAACAGGTAGCTCCACTAGGATCCACTAACATCTGGATCAGTACTGTAACAGGTAGCTCCACTAGGCTCCACTAACATCTGGATCAGTACTGTAACAGGTAGCTCCACTAGGATCCACTAACATCTGGATCAGTACTGTAACAGGTAGTTCCACTAGGATCCACTAACATCTGGATCAGTACTATAACAGGTAGCTCCACTAGGATCCACTAACATCTGGATCAGTACTGTAACAGGTAGCTCCACTAGGATCCACTAACATCTGGATCAGTACTGTAACAGGTAGCTCCACTAGGCTCCACTAACATCTGGATCAGTACTGTAACAGGTAGCTCCACTAGGATCCACTAACATCTGGATCAGTACTGTAACAGGTAGTTCCACTAGGATCCACTAACATCTGGATCAGTACTATAACAGGTAGCTCCACTAGGATCCACTAACATCTGGATCAGTACTGTAACAGGTAGCTCCACTAGGCTCCACTAACATCTGGATCAGTACTGTAACAGGTAGCTCCACTAGGATCCACTAACATCTGGATCAGTACTGTAACAGGTAGCTCCACTAGGCTCCACTAACATCTGGATCAGTACTGTAACAGGTAGCTCCACTAGGATCCACTAACATCTGGATCAGTACTGTAACAGGTAGCTCCACTAGGATCCACTAACATCTGGATCAGTACTATAACAGGTAGCTCCACTAGGCTCCACTAACATCTGGATCAGTACTGTAACAGGTAGCTCCACTAGGCTCCACTAACATCTGGATCAGTACTGTAACAGGTAGCTCCACTAGGATCCACTAACATCTGGATCAGTACTGTAACAGGTAGCTCCACTAGGCTCCACTAACATCTGGATCAGTACTGTAACAGGTAGTTCCACTAGGATCCACTAACATCTGGATCAGTACTATAACAGGTAGCTCCACTAGGATCCACTAACATCTGGATCAGTACTGTAACAGGTAGCTCCACTAGGCTCCACTAACATCTGGATCAGTACTGTAACAGGTAGCTCCACTAGGATCCACTAACATCTGGATCAGTACTGTAGTTAAACCTCTCTGGATCAGAACCGAGCAGCTGTTTCTACCAGTGTGTGTTGGTTCTGGGTACCGTGAGGTGCAGGGTTCTTCAGCAGGTTCCTCCCCAGCGGTTTGGACTCAAACAGAGACTTCCAGTCCAGGTGGTCCGGCAGTGGAGCGCCCTGCAGAGTCCACTCAGCCTCACACCTCTTCTTCCACTCAGCTGCAGACATGGTGACTGAACACTGACTGCTCCAGGAAGTCTATATACTTTCCTCTAGTGTGGCAGTCCGTCTGACTGACTGCTCCAGGAAGTCAGAGAGGGGTTATAAGAGTCTGGTAGTCTGAGCTCCAGGCCACACCTCCCTGCAGTGTTGCAATAACAGCATGGCTGCTGCTCTCCGGATCTCTTAAAGGAACAGTAAACTACTTTAATACTTTAATAGTGAGACGACATGTCAACAGAGGAGATTCATCAGGACTCAGGACCAGTGGCGGCCGGCCAATAGAGGGCCACGGGGCCTGGCCCCACCCACCTTGAGCCACCAAAAAATAAAATAAAAAAAAAAAATTATAAAATTATTAATTATAAAAATTATAAAAATTATAAAAATTATAAAAATTGTCAATATGTGTGTTTTTGACCTATGGAATATACCCGTAATATTTGTAAAATAGGATAACTGCGCCAAATATCTGCTTTCCTCCTTGAACTCTCTGCTAGTGCACCTCTCAGCTGCTCTGCTGCACGTGCACTTTCTGGGGCCAAATGGATTTGGCCCAAGGAAGGCGGGTCTAATAAGCAGTACAGCCAATCACTGATTAAAGATATATGATTACAAGCATGAATGACATACAATTCATCCAATCAGCGCCGTAAAAAAGACTTCCGGGAGGGCCAAACTGATTTGGCCCATGGTGTGCGCACGCACGTTCACGTGTGTCTCTCTCTGTTCTCGTCAGGGCTCATGTCAGTTCTCGCGTGATCTTGTCTTCTCGTCTCTCGCTTCTCTCACAGCCCATTTTAACGGCATGACAATGGAACAGCCAAGCACTAGTAGCGCTACTCTTGCAAGACTCAACCCTTTTTGATACCTTTTTTTGCATTGAATCGTACTAGGATGTTTGTTGAAATTGATTGGCCCTACCCAAAAAAAAAACCACCAGCCGCCACTGCTCAGGACTCATCCTCCTGCAGCGGAGCCGCAGAGCCTCAGTTTCAGATGTACGCATCCGCAGTACCAAAACTCTTATCAATAATAATAATAATAATAATAATAATAATCTTTATTTGTATAGCACCTTTCTAAACATAGTGTCAAAGTGTTTGCACAGATACAATGAACTACAGACAAAATAAAAACAACAATAAAAGAACAAAACATAAAGACCAAATAATGAGAAAGTAAAACCTGTAACCAGCGGTACTGGATCAATGTGAGGTGGGGAAAGGTGCACCAAGCTGTTGCCTTACGGAGTTACAAAAGCCTTTTTATAAAAATGGGTTTCTAAAAGAGATTTAAAATTGTTAATAGAGCCGGGTAACCTGAGGTCCTGAGGTCCTGAGGTCGGCTGGTCCACAGTCTGGGGGGGCATTGATGGAAAAGGTCCTGAGGTCCGCTGGTCCACAGTCTGGGGGGGCATTGATGGAAAAGGTCCTGAGGTCTGCTGGTCCACAGTCTTGGGGGCATTGATGGAAAAGGTCCTGTGGTCCGCTGGTCCACAGTCTGGGGGACATTGATGGAAAAGGTCCTGAGGTCGGCTGGTCCACAGTCTGGGGGGGCATTGATGGAAAAGGTCCTGAGGTCGGCTGGTCCACAGTCTGGGGGGGCATTGATGGAAAAGGTCCCGTCACCCTTAGACACCAGCCCAGACCTGCAGGTAGAGCCAGTAGAGCCAAGTCGGAGGACCTCAGGTTACACGGTGGCACGTAGGGTGTAAGGAGCTCAGGGATGTATCTTGGTGTCAAACCATGCAGAGCTTTAAAAGTGAATAATAAAATCAATTCTAAATTTGGCAGGCAGCCGGTGAAGTGCAGCTAAAACCGGAGTGATGTGCTCTAATCTCCTCGTACCTGTAATCAGTCTAGCAGACGTGTTTATAGTTGCAGGCGATATAATGAAGTTTGCCTGCCAACATTAAAATAACAGTCCACCTTTTTACCCTTTAATAATATTAAAGTTGTGTGTATTGTAATAAATGAAGGATATTTGATAACCCTTCATCTATAACAGCTGCTAACTGTGTTGGATTGGTTTAGTCACATTAATATTGTGTTTTAAACCTTTTTTAAATAAATGTTTGTGGATTATACACGTTTGTCTCTTTAATGTTAATAATACCAACCGCTGTCTTCAAGAACTCCAAAATCCTGCAACCTTTACCATCTATTGATATGGAGATTCTTTGTTATTAATTTAATTATCAATCAGAGTTCCAAATAGATAGTTTAGTTTACTTTATGAGACTTATTCATGAGACTACATTAATCTGCTATTGTTTTCTCTTTGTTTCAAAGAGTGGTGCCCTGAGGATGATTTAATATACATTAAATCACATTATGCAATACAATTATTAATTATCTTGATAATTAGTGTTAGTATTAGTGTTAGTCAGTAAACTCAGGGTCACAGGGTCACTGGGTGTTGAACATACAGTATCTATCTACTGGGTCTATGCCCGGGTCACTGGGTGTGTCTCTGTGTTAGTATTAGTATTAGTCATTAAACTGGTGATGAATC
This sequence comes from Sebastes schlegelii, assembly GCA_014673565.1. Classification (NCBI taxonomy): domain Eukaryota; kingdom Metazoa; phylum Chordata; class Actinopteri; order Perciformes; family Sebastidae; genus Sebastes; species Sebastes schlegelii. The sequence goes on along the minus strand of CM025834.1, from coordinate 35,303,162 downwards.
TACAGTTTATATCTCTGTGACAGGGTCACAGGGTCACTGGGTGTGTCTCTGAGTGAAGAACACACACTTTAAGCCTCAGTCAGCAGCTCACAAAGCTTTAAAGTGTTAGTCATTAAAGTTAGAAAGCTTCCATTGTAGTTCAGTTTGAGGTCGTTGAGTCCAACTTTTCAACTTGAATTCTTTTTCCTCATCGAACACAGTGGTTCAACCCAATGATCTGGGTCCACTTGTTCCTTTATATAATCTTTTAATCTAATGTTTAATGTATTGTTAATGTAGGTATAGGTACAGCCTACAACCATCTATTAATGCTTCCAGGCAACCACCAACACAGAAACCTCTCTTCTTCTTCTTCTTCTTCTCACCCTCACCGAGCTTTTCCTCCTCACCAGGAGGATCGGACCAACGTCTTCTATAATTATAATAATAAGCAATACATCTATAAGACAAGAGATAAGATATTCCTTTATTAATAATATAATAAATACATCTATAAGACAAGAGATAAGATATTCCTTTATTAATAATATAATAAATACATCTATAAGATAAGAGATAAGATATTCCTTTATTAATAATATAATAAATACATCTATAAGATAAGACATAAGATACACTGAACCTCAACACCAAACCAGGAAGAGCAGGGAGTGGATTCTGGCAGCATTACACATCTGTAAGGTTGCACAAAGCTGCTGACAGATGTTGAAAACAGACATGAGGAAGTCTGTTTAACCCTAACTAATACACAACTAATACACAACTAATACACAACTAACACACAACTAACACACAACTAATACATATTAATAATAGTATATTAAAGCATTGGGTTATAAAACACGGAAAATTATGGAACTGGAGAATTATATTGAATAATATGATTTAATACATATTAAATCATATTATTCATTATAATTAATAATGATCTTGATAATGTTTGTGATCTGCATTGATTTGATTGTAGAGTTGGAAATGGGATGTAAATATATAAATAACCACGTCTAAAGTAGTCTCTCTCTCAGTGAAGGGCAGCGTCCACATACACAGCTAAGACTGTCTAATGTCTCCATCTGGTGGATCCCTGCAGTATGTTGAACAGCAGTGTGTTTAACAGCAGTGTGTTGAACAGCAGTGTGTTGAACAGCAGTATGTTTAACAGCAGTATGTTGAACAGCAGTTTGTTGAACAGCAGTGTGTTGAACAGCAGTGTGTTGAACAGCAGTATGTTTAACAGCAGTGTGTTTAACAGCAGTATGTTTAACAGCAGTATGTTGAACAGCAGTGTGTTTAACAGCAGTTTGTTGAACAGCAGTGTGTTGAACAGCAGTATGTTGAACAGCAGTATGTTGAACAGCAGTGTGTTCAACAGCAGTATGTTGAACAGCAGTATGTTGAACAGCAGTGTGTTGAACAGCAGTATGTTTAACAGCAGTATGTTGAACAGCAGTATGTTGAACAGCAGTATGTTGAACAGCAGTATGTTTAACAGCAGTGTGTTTAACAGCAGTATGTTGAACAGCAGTATGTTGAACAGCAGTGTGTTTAACAGCAGTATGTTGAACAGCAGTAGGTTGAACAGCAGTATGTTGAACAGCAGTATGTTGAACAGCAGTATGTTTAACAGCAGTACGTTGAACAGCAGTAGGTTGAACAGCAGTATGTTGAACAGCAGTATGTTTAACAGCAGTATGTTGAACAGCAGTATGTTGAACAGCAGTGTGTTGAACAGCAGTATGTTTAACAGCAGTATGTTGAACAGCAATATGTTTAACAGCAGTGTGTTGAACAGCAGTATGTTGAACAGCAGTGTGTTGAACAACAGTGTGTTGAACAGCAGTATATTGAACAGCAGTAGGTTGAACAGTCAACAGGAAACTCAACTTCACACATTACACAGATTTATTACCGGAGCGTTTCAGGAGCTGATGGATTGCATTTTTTAGAAGTAGCTCTAATGAGTTTCGTAATTTCAGCATATGTTCTTTTGTTGCAGCAGTTACTTAGTGACAAATAATAATATGCTGCTCATAAATGTAACATAGAAAGTAATCCGTCCGCTCTGCTTTAATACTGCCAGTCAGCACAACTACCGCTCAACAACATCACAGAAGCTCATCCCCAGCATTATCCTTGCAATGTTTGGGTTGTGTCCACATGGTCGTATGTATACGTATATACATATATATATACACATGGTCGTATGTATACGCATATACATATATATATATATATATACACGGTCGTATGTATACGTATATACATATATATCCACATGGTCGTATGTATACGTATATACATATATATATATCCACATGGTCGTATGTATACGCATATACATATATATATATATATATATACACGGTCGTATGTATACGTATATACATATATATCCACATGGTCGTATGTATACGTATATACATATATATATACACATGGTCGTATGTATACGCATATACATATATATATATATACACGGTCGTATGTATACGTATATACATATATATCCACATGGTCGTATGTATACGTATACATATATATCCACATGGTCGTATGTATACGTATATACATATATATATCCACATGGTCGTATGTATGTATACGTATATACATATATATCCACATGGTCGTATGTATACGTATATACATATATATATCCACATGGTCGTATGTATACGTATATACATATATATATCCACATGGTCGTATGTATACGTATATACATATATATATCCACATGGTCGTATGTATACGTATATACATATATATATCCACATGGTCGTATGTATACGTATATACATATATATATCCACATGGTCGTATGTATACGTATATACATATATATCCACATGGTCGTATGTATACGTATATACATATATATCCACATGGTCGTATGTATACGTATATACATATATATACACATGGTCGTATGTATACGCATATATATACATGGTCGTATGTATACGTATATACATATATATATATACACATGGTCATATGTATACGTATATACATATATACACATGGTCGTATGTATACGTATATACATATATATCCACATGGTCGTATGTACACGTATATACATATATATCCACATGGTCGTATGTATACGTATATACATATATATACACATGGTCGTATGTATACGTATATACATATATATATACACATGGTCGTATGTCCCTTTGGATAAAAGCGTCAGCTAAAAGAAACGTGATGAAATGTAAAGTGTTCCACGTGATGTCTAAAGGTTATCTATGGGATAATAAAGTGTTGTTTCAACCCCGAGCACTTTCACTTGTTCAGATCAGGATGATCAAGATGTCAGGGGAACGGGGAACGGCAAGCGATTGAAAGGGAGAGGGGAAACCTCAAATGAATATGGACCTAAAAGGACGGCTCCCTACACTCAGTATATGTTGAAAAGACTAAACCAGCGCTGCCGAGCAGCTGACTAGAACATAAAGGAACCAAAGGAACCAGCGAAGGCAGGCCTGCTGAGAGACAGCTGACCCTCACATATAGATTTGATGTTGCTAATTCAGGTTTTTCTAAGATAACTATATATATATATATATATATACTTATAAAACAGAACAAAGCACAAAAGGAAGAAGTAAAAAATGAGAACTCAGTTATATTTAGACATATTAAGACAGACAGCAGCTGATGGATGTTATACACACATTGAAAACAGCCCGTACAGTTTGAACATAAGTTTTTTTTTATGTCATGGAGGTTAATTTATAGCTCAGCGTCCGATGACATCAGAAGGACCCAGAGCCAGTAGGGTTTCTGGTTGACAGAGAGCCAGAGGAGCAACAGGGGGCAGCAGACACTGTGTATGAAGAGGGAACTGCTGCAGGGCAACACACTGGACTGTAGTCACATGGTTCCACACCGTAGTCACATGGTTCCACACCGTAGTCACATGGTTCCAGACCGTAGTCACATGGTTCCAGACCGTAGTCACATGGTTCCAGACCGTAGTCACATGGTTCCACACCGTAGTCACATGGTTCCAGACCGTAGTCACATGGTTCCACACCGTAGTCACATGGTTCCACACCGTAGTCACATGGTTCCAGACCGTAGTCACATGGTTCCAGACTGTAGTCACATGGTTCCAGACTGTAGTCACATGGTTCCACACCGTAGTCACATGGTTCCAGACCGTAGTCACATGGTTCCAGACCGTGGTCACATGGTTCCAGACTGTAGTCACATGGTTCCAGATTCATACTTAGAGTACAGAACTATGGGGGCGTTATACATTTAATGCCAAAGCTTTAAAGTGTTCGATATTGTGAGGCCATGGGCTGTGCTGCAGAAGTAGGACAGTAAGATTATGTAACAGACATTTAGTCATGTGATCGCAGCTGCCAATTGTTAGACACGTGTTACTACATGGACAGGTGTTTAAAAACTTCTTAAACCCTCCACAGTCTAACTCAGGCTCAGAAGTGGTAGCAGAGTCTGGTTTTAAACAATCATAATTAATCAAAAATCAAATCATTAAAACCAAGATGCTATTTTCATGGCCTAGAAAAGCCTTGCTCATCAGGAGTCATTGGTGTCACCTGTGATCCCCCTCAGATGGTGATAATCAGCCTGGCTGGGAGGCTCTACCAGCAGGTTGGTTGCACCCGGCTCAGTTGGTTGTGTGTCTGCAGAGGGTCAACACCTTCAGTTGGCTCTCTGGGTTTATTCTGGGTCTTTTGTGGGGTTTAGATTTGAAGTGTGCACATCTTTAGCCAGCCTCTACTTCTCTTTTGTGTCCCCCCTCAGTGACTCCCAACTTACATCTCATTTGGGTCTGATACCTTCTGTGTTGATCTATCATTGTTGATAGATTTAGTAGGCGGCTGTGGGGAGTTATATTTACTTTTAGAACCGAAGAGACCCTCTTATTATTATTATTATTTCTGTGTGCAGTTTATTTATTTGTTAGTTTCCCAGTAGCGTCATTCAGGTTTTAGTTTTTTTTGGGAAAAGTAACAATTAGGGGCTCGTCCGGGATATTTATAAATCTGTTCTTTGTGCAGGTATATTTTGTTGGTCGCTCTTGAAATAATAGTTCACTGCACAAACCATGGAGTTCAGTGTGGAGTCATTTGTGGAGAATCCCACTTGGGAGTTGGTCAGTTCATGTAGAAAGGCAGACCTAATCCAAATTGCTCATCAGTATGGCATCACAGTGTCAGCGGGAAGTAGAAAATATGCTGTAAAACAGGCTGTAGTCACTGGTTTGATGGAGGAGCAGATCCTCACTGAAGTTTCTGAGACTGAGACTAAGGAGGAAGAAGAGGATGATGATGATTCTGATACTGAAGTGAACCCTAAACAGCTGGATGTGAAGCTCAAGTTACAGCAAATCAAATGTGAGCTGTTGAGAATGTTGGCTCACAAGGAAAGGCTAATGGAGCGGGAAAATGAGCAGGCCGTTCGTATGAAAGAGTTAGAAGTGGTTCCTGCAGCGATATGCTTTCACCAACCATCGTTTACTTGTTTGGAGTCTAGCTCTGCAGGAACTACCACTCCAAATCCGGCATATTAAAGGGAAAGACAATTTAGTAGCTGACTGTTTGTCGCGGGTGATCATTAATTAAAAGAGTCCTTTGTGGAACATTTGTTCAGTCTGTGCTATGATTGTTTGTGACTAGTAAGTCTTTAAAAATCTTTAGATTAACTGTTTGACTTTGTCACAGTTGAGTTTAAATTGGCTCTTTATGTTGATGTTTGAACCTTATATGGTCTTGAGGCCTGTTCAAACATGTAGAGCCATTTGGTTGCTGTGGACAACCTTAATCCTACTTTAGTTTTAGTTGCAAGATTATTTTTTTTTGTATAGTGCCAACAAATTTGTTATATTTGTTGTCTTTAAGGGGGGAGGTGATCATGACAGATCTGGGCTGCAGGTTTCTCTCTTTGCTCATCAGGAGTCATTGGTATCACCTGAGATCCTCCTCAGCTGCTGGTAATCAGCCTGCTGGGAGGCTCTATCAGCAGGTTGGCTGTGTGTCTGCAGAGGGTCAACACCTTCAGTTGGCTCTCTGGGTTTACGTTGTGTTGGGTGTTTTGTGGGTTTAGTGATTTAGAGTGTGCACATCTTTAGTCAGCCTCGACTTCTCTTTTGTGTCTCAACGTACATCTCCTTTGGTCTGATACCTTCTGTGTTGGTCTATCATCATTGTTGGTAGATTTAGAGGGCGGCTATGGGGAGTTATATTCCCTCAGTCTCCTTTTAGAACCAAAGGGACCTTTATATTATTATTATTATTATTATTTCTGTGTGCATCTTAACCCTGGTTAAAGGGGCAGGCCACCGATTATACACATAAAAGTCAGGTTACTCATCAGAGTACTACACAGCCTGTCAAAGCAACTGCATAATATCATCTTTAGCGCTGGATGAAATATTTGGTTATATAACCTTGGTGACATAGTGGGCCAATGAATTAGCTACTGTAGCTGCCGAGCTAACTAGTGCTAACGTTAGTCAGTCAAAATGTCTCTCTGTGAGAGTTGAGTGCTGCAGTAGTCCTAAACCCAGAAAAGAGTGAGCATTTTAGCACTTCTGTTCCCTTGTCTCGAAGTCAACGGGTTCATTGAATGTGTTTATAGTCAGATGTCTGAAATCAGGTCTGTGGTTCACACAAGCTGAAGAGATTTTAACGTTTTCTTTCTACTACACAAAAGACAACCTCGTTTAGACAATAAAAGAATGAATAAATTCCTTCTGTAACACAAACTGAGGACGACAAACCTATAAAGGTGAAACTTATTTATTTATATATATAAACTTCTGCAGACAGAACCTGGACTCATCACTGAACATGACATTCCCCCACATGTTCAGGTTCCATTGTCTGTGTTGTAGACACCAGCGCCAACGGGCCTGACGGTGAAGGGCAGTCATTGCAGGCTTCCTGGTAGCCTCATGAGAATACACTGTTTACCATCGGCAGAGCATTTTGGAACATTGTTCTTGGGCGCTCCCCACATCATCAGCTGTGCTGCTCATCCCACAAATACATGATCCTTACAAGTGTGACATCATTGTGAAGGTAAATAAACAGGCTTTCTAACCATGTAAAATACAATGACCATTAGCATTGATACAACAGAGAAATAATCCACCAAACACAAGTTTACTAACTTTGTTTTTCCAGTATGTGTATATATATATGTATATATATGTGTATATGTGTGTATATATATATATATATGTGTATATGTGTGTATATATATATATATGTGTATATATATGTGTGTGTATATATATATATGTATATATATATGTGTATATATATATATATATATATATATGTGTGTATATATATATATATATATATATATATATATATATATATATATATATATATATATATATATATATATAGGTCCCAAGGGTTGTGGCACTAAGGCAGGTGCAGATGCGTGTTACATTGCACAGTGCACAGAACAGCATGTGCAATGATCCGTGGTCACATACTGTACACCAAGCCTCTGGAATGCCGGCCCAGTTTTTCATTCAGATGCACTGATACATATTTGATACGCTTAAATAAACATTGTCCAACAAGAGCACGTTGTGTTGGTGTGTTTGGGTCCAGTTAATCCTATTGAGAGGTTGAAAGGGCCGTACCTATTTACTCAGCAGCAGCACCTGCATGACTCACTCCTTAATACTGTGGTGAAGGGATGAGGTGGAGGACAAATACCACATCCCTAATCTCACTTTACCCACTGTTTACCAGCATTTCTAGTCTGATGTGAAGCTTTAAAATCAATATTCAGAGTACTCATTATGATAAATAGTGTGGAAATAAGGCAATTGTTCAAATTGTGTGTACTAAAATAGTATAAAATGTATTCTCCTGGTGTTTCTGCTCATTAAACCACTGACTGGAAAAAATCCTAATTTGTTGCAGCACAGCAGCTCCGACCAGTGTTGCAAGTGCAGATCCATTTTATAATATCTTTGCAAGGTTTAGTAAATGGGTTGGGACTCTGTGGAAAAACCCCATTATGGGTTCCACTTTTGTGGCGTGAGGGGTCGTCTGGACAGAGAACTGACTCAATGAAATTGAATCTGGGTCCTGGGTGGGCGGGGGCTCCTGTTTGACAGGCTGCAGATGGACCAGCGAGCCTGGTATAATTATAGCCTCACCCTGGCCAAACTATACACGTGACCCTGGCGGCTTTAATTTCAATGGAGTAAGACCAACCACCGACACTCCAACAGGCCTGCACAAGAAAGTTCAGCTTGCACAATATCCAACACAGACAGTCTATAATCTGCATATTATTCAAATCTAGTTGTTTTTTTCAGCCGTCAGCCAGTGTCTTTAGGCTTTAGGCGGTCTATAGACATTCTTTTATTTGAACTAAAACACACATTTATATATCTTGAAAATGAATCTTTAAGAAGAAATCTATTCCCTTAAATATGCTGTTGTGTGCAGGATCTCCACCTCCAGGCTGGTTCTCTACAGACAGGTGTTGACTTTAATGTGAGAGAGAAGCGTTAAATATAGTCTGCCATAAAGGTGTTATTTATAGAGGCTTGGTATGTCATTGTATTTGGTTACCAAGCATATAATGTTACTGATCCAGTCATGTTTTGTTGACATGGTTTTAATAATAAAGGAAGTCTCACTACTGGTGGCAGATAAATGATGCATTTTCCTCATTCCCGACCAATGTGACATAATTTACTCTCCCCTAACACTCGGAGTGTGTGACTGGACGCAGCTGCAGCGTGACACGGTGCTATTCTAACACAGGTCGGAGCAGTTGGTGTAGATTCCTCTCCGAGGGGTCGAGCTGTAGATTCCTCTCCGAGGGGTCGAGCTGCAGATTCCTCTCCGAGGGGTCGAGCTGTAGATTTCTCTCCGAGGGGTCGAGCTGCAGATTCCTCTCCGAGGGGTCGAGCTGTAGATTTCTCTCCGAGGGGTCGAGCTGCAGATGTCTCAAAGTGTCCCACAAGCCTACAAACTAATGCTCACTTCCTCCGACATCCTCTGTGGGATAAGAAGACAGAAATTGTTGAAATTCAACACTCTAATGAAACTAAACCCGCTGTTACCAAATAAACAATCCCCCCCAAACTATTAACATATTAACACAATTTGAAATCCTCCATCAACCAGCAGTTTTATCATGAGAGCACAGCGGACCTGCCCTGAGTCTGAACGTGTTCACGCCGTGGTGAAGGAACATTTCAGTGGCCCGATGGAGGTTTCAGGATCTTCATAAGCTTCCTGGCCGACATGAGCAGATCAGTGTTGCATAACTGTCCTAGACTAACACTATTCAACTGCTCCGGGTGAAATGTCAGCCAGCAGCGAGCCCCTCTCTCTGGGGGCTCATTTGCAGGTGATACTACTTCCTTCTGGAGATTAAAAGTTAGCTGTGAGTCTTTCTTAGAAATATATACCAGAACTATACAGTATGATTGTGCAATATCATTATTACTACTCTGGTGTAATTCATAATGTGCAATATCATTATTACTACTCTGGCGTAATTCATAATGTGCAATATCATTATTACTACTCTGGTGTAATTCATAATGTGCATATCATTATTACTACTCTGGTGTAATTCATAATGTGCATATCATTATTACTACTCTGGTGTAATTCATAATGTGCATATCATTATTACTACTCTGGTGTAATTCATAATGTGCAATATCATTATTACTACTCTGGTGTAATTCATAATGTGCATATCATTATTACTACTCTGGTGTAATTCATAATGTGCAATATCATTATTACTACTCTGGTGTAATTCATAATGTGCATATCATTATTACTACTCTGGTGTAATTCATAATGTGCATATCATTATTACTACTCTGGTGTAATTCATAATGTGCATATCATTATTACTACTCTGGTGTAATTCATAATGTGCATATTATTATTACTACTCTGGTGTAATTCATAATGTGCATATCATTATTACTACTCTGGTGTAATTCATAATGTGCATATCATTATTACTACTCTACTCTGGTGTAATTCATAATGTGCATATCATTATTACTACTCTGGTGTAATTCATAATGTGCATATCATTATTACTACTCTGGTGTAATTCATAATGTGCATATTATTATTACTACTCTGGTGTAATTCATAATGTGCAATATAATTTTCCACTTGTGCAATTTTTTAATAGTCTGTTTATTGTCAATACTGTGTATATCTGTATATACTGCTCCTATTTTTATACTTCCTTCTATTTAAATGGTTCATATTTAGTTTCACTTTGTTTAGCTCTCTTTTACTGTGTTAGCTGATGCTTCTTGATGCTTCTTGTTTTCTGAACTATCCCCTTTGCTGCTGTACTCCACACATCTCCCCACTGAGGGACTAATAAAGGAATATCTTATTTGATCTATAATGTGTCTTCTCATGCAAAGATCCCAGAATCTCTAACATGCTTCAATAATGTGCACGTAGGACAAAACCCGCGTTGTATGCTGTGGAGGAGGGTCAGAGAACATGTGTGACGGCAGAAGGTCTGAGGTGTAGGCCTGAAGTATGTGGCCGGGTTGGGTTGGATATTTGGGAGGAGGGGGGGTGGTAATGATACCGAGGACTGGAAGAAGCAGGTGTGAGGCGGTCAGCTGCCAGTCAGAGACGGCTGGGACATCCCACAGTCACGGTTGCTTGTTGGGATGCCCCCCCCCTCCCATGGATCCCCATTACTACACTTTTTTGTATTTCAGCATTAAACTTTAACACCGGTGGCGTCATCACCAACTCTCTCTACAGCGGAGGTCGATCTGTATTTGATGAGTAACTTTGACTTTGGGTGCAGACCAACTAGTGTGGCGTTCCTGGAGAAGGTGGGGGGGGGTGGAATAAACATATTTTGTTTACGTTTGGATCACGGAGCTTTAAAATAGTCTTGGCTCAAACTGACTGGAAGCGTCGACCTGGTCCAGGGGTCACCTGCGTCTCTTCAGCTCCTCTCCAGTGGCTCCCTGGTTATTTATAAAAATGGAAATGAATAACTGTTATTTGTTTACATTTAAATTAGTATTATTGTAGTAGGTGTATGGTACGACGGAGTATTGGGACCACATTGAGGAATTCAAGAATAAAGTCATAATATTATGATAATAAAGTCATAATATTATAAAGTAGTAATTTTACGTTTTCTTTTTTTTCTGGTAAAGTTATGACTTTATTCTCGTAATATTATGACTTTATTGTGTAAATCTCAGATGTGTTTTCCCTCAATGTGGCCCTAATACTCCGTAGTACATTGTCTCTTTGGCCCTCACTGCATTAGACTGATATACTATATACTGAGACTATAAACTGTGTTACCTTCATCACAGTGATCACATGTTTTGTGGCTCCAGACAGTTTTATTTTTTGCCTAAAATGTCTCTTTTTATAGTAAAGGTTGCTGACCCCTGACCTCAACAAAATCAAAAGCTATGACAATACTACAAGTTGCATGGAATAAAAATGTCTTTCAATTCTTCTGGACCAAAGTGTGTTGAAGCAGCGGATGAAGCCGCTGCCACTGCGGAGCATCAGCATTGGTAGAATAGTGTGAGACATTTGAGAGAATACATTAGAATAGCTAATGTCAAAGATGGCATCATATTTCATCTTCAACATTCCCTCTGACGGTCTCAGTATTCCCACCGGAGACTCCATGTCTGATAATTGCCGTATCAATTAGAGCCGGACTAAGTCGTGGTTGTTTGGAGGTGGTTTCCTCTGCAGGTCAGCGGGGGTCAAACACGGCAACAGTATCTGCACAATGTGACACTATCCATGTCTGTCTAATAGAAAGCTGCAGGAATCAGTCCTAAAACCCAGAAAAGAGTCAGCATTTCAGCACTTCCTGTTCCCTCGTCTGGAAGTCAACGGGTTTATTGAACGTGTTTCTAGTCAGATGTCTGAAATCAGGTCTGTGGTTCACACAAGCTGAAGAGAGTTAACGTTTTGTTCTACGATATAAAACACATCAGTAAAAGTCCCTCTGGTGAATTCAGAACCCTTTACGTGTTTTAAAAAGTCGGTTGCTAACAAGTGACTAAATGAGACGACTAAACGTCATCACGTCCTCCTTCACAGCCTCGTTGTGTTTATACTCACGCTCATGTGACCGTGGTGGAGCTGGCTTACAGCCTAACGTCAGCTTTTTACTGCTGCTGATTACATTCACACTTCATCCATCATAAAGGGGTTCATTAGTGGAGATTATCTTGATGAACAAAACGTGTCAGTATCATAAACGTGTGTTTACCACAGAGATTATTATCTGCTATAATCCCAAAACACCTTCCTGGTTGGCCCACAACAACACCTCATCCCTGGAGCTCTGAAAGTCCATTTCCATTATTTTAGTGATGTTATCTTTCAAAATAAAATTTGAAAGTCATTGAGAAACTTTCTTTGACTTCACTTAAAATTCCACTTTGGTTTTGTGTGAACATAAAATTAAAAATCATCTCCTGAAAAAGAAGCCCGCCCCCCTCTTTATTCCTGCTCTGCTGGGTTTAGTTTGGTTTGGTTTGGTTTGGTTTGGTTTGGTTTCTCTCCTCTCCTTTCAGGAAGAAACCCAGCAGAGTGGAGGTCTTCAGGAGGTTCACTGGGCTGGGAGGCCTTTTAATGTCCAGATGATCCTTTTAGATCACCTCCACGGTCATATTGTGCATCTATTCAACAATATATGCAAAAACACAGCTTTTCTTCCTGTAAAACAAAATATGATGTGTATTTACATAAGTACCTAACAAATTTCAACCAATATCATTAAATAATTCTGATTTAAATCCCTCTCGTAACTGTACACGACTCAAATATTCTGTTTCTCTGAAGAACACTCACAGTACAGAAGCTAAAGATGCTCTAACTTCAGTTTCACTGAGACTTTAAGATGCTCTCTCTCCTCTGTTTGAATTGCTTTGTTAGTTTTCAGCACATACCGTTCTTCACTCACCCCCCCTACATCACCCTGATTTATTTATGACAATAGTTTAACTTGAATAATCTTCCTCTTTGTTTGAACCTTAAGCCTCTTCAGGGCCGGCTACAGCCCTTTTTGGTGCCCTCGGCAAAATTCGGATTTGGAGCACTTATTTGCACAAACGAGTGCTGCCAGGCAGAGAGCAAGAGAGGTACAGGGGTGAAAACTATATTCCTTTCTTTTATTTATGTTACCTCAATGCGCCCCCCAGAAGGTGGCAACCTTGGCGACCGCCTATATGGCCTCTGCCTTAAGCCGGCCCTGAGCCATTTCTGACCCCCACAAGCTGCTGTAGTTGAATATAGTGTTTCCATAGTGCAAAACAGACCATTCTGCCTTCAGAGGGCCATCACTCTTGATCAAGGAGGTCTCCACCAACTGTGAACCATTCAGGATTAACATCCTAACCAGATATCAGTCAGAGATAGATAGAGAATACCGACTCTTTCCAACCTTCACAACATGCTTGGCAAAAGTGAAGCTCAGCTTTTTTCAACTCCCCCCCCCCCCGACACACACACACACACACACACACACACACACACACCCCCCTCCCCTCTCAGATACTCTCTGGTGCTATGTATGGGCCATGGGTGGGTGAGGGGTGGTGTTGGGGGGGTACAGCTGCAGTACCCGTCTTGGATGACTGAGATGTAAATGCGTCCCTTTCATAAACTGTCCAGAGTATCAGTGCAGAGGATCCGGCCAATGAGGGCGCAGCAGGCACTAAAATGGACAAGCCAATGGCTGAGCGTCTGCCGGTATATATACAGGGAGCAAAGACCTCCAGAGTCGGGTGACCCCTATATTGGCTGTAGTGAACAGGAGCTGATCCCCAGGATTGTTACCTCTGTCCTTGTCTGCTGTGAAGGTAAAGAAATATCACATTTGACTGTTTGGTGGAGTTTAAAGAAGGAGGAGCAGATATTTGGAGACATGCGGATTCGGAGAACCATTCAAAGATTTAGAACGGAGAGAACGTGACTGTGTTTGGCTGATGAAGGGTTAGGGACTCAAAGTCTGTGGTGAAATCAGGATAAATGCACAACAACTCCAAGATGTTTGAGGGTTAGGGTTAGTTTGAATGTTTGAATCCATATGATGCATTCTGGGGAAAAAAGAGACCTACTGGGTATCAGAGGTCATTGAATTTAGTCAGATGTTATGAAATGAAAATACGCATGAACATGATGCCTTAGCGTAGCGGTAGCTGCATTGCTTGTTGCATTAACTTGTATCACTACATATATGGACGCTGTCATTGGGACGCTGATTTATGTGGACAGGTGCTTCACAGTTGGAGACGTGTCAGAGACCGCCGGAAGGCTCCGGATGTCAAGTAACTGATTCTAGCCGTTTAAGAGTCACATTTTTAAGATGGCCTTTTGGGCTTCAAGCTCTTAGCAAAGTGATAACTGCATCAAAAATGATGACCAAAATGCTCCATTACACGCCGCTGCAGATTGCATTTCGTGTGATGTCACAAGTGCATCATTGCATTGGTCTGTTTTTCTTCATGTGATCAGCCGATCAAAGCGAGATGAAACAGGTAACATGTATAGATAATGAGAAGCAAATAGATCTTGTTGGACTGTGGTGGAGCGTCAGCAGCTGGTCAGACGGCTGTCAGGAGATCAGCATAGTGACAACGTTAAGTGTTTGAACCTGCAGGGTGTGCAGTGATACGGAGTGTGATAGAAAGAAGGTGCAGAGTGGACACGTATGTAAAACAGGACCCGCACAGACGTCTTCATGTGTCAACGTGTAAATTGGAGAACTTGGGTTTGATGCGTGTGCCAAGAGCATTAAAGTGATACTTGTACATGCGGAGGACATTTTAAAGAAATGGTATACAGTTAGATGTGCTGATGCTAAAAATACCCACCCAGGCGACGCGGTCTCCTCCCCCAGCTCGATTTCAACTGGACATCTGAGCCGTCGAGAATTGAGTGACACTTGTTACCAGGATTCCTCTGCCGACACCACTTATACTCTGCAGCTGTCTCGCAGAAAATCTCATATCTCTAAAAGATGTTTTGGGGATATTCAGATCACCTTCACAGACAGTGTTAGAGTCTCTGCTGAAGTTTGCTCATCCTGTGTTTTATTTTTATTTTATCTTTGCAGTGTCAGAAAGCAATCATGCCTTTCGGAAACACCCACAACAACTTCAAACTCAACTACAAAGTTGAGGAGGAGTTCCCAGACCTGTCCAAGCACAACAACCATATGGCCAAGGTCCTGACCAAGGAGCTGTATGGCAAGATTAGGGACAGGCAGACACCCAGTGGCTACACCCTGGATGACGTCATCCAGACTGGTGTCGACAACCCCGGTGAGACATTGACACACTAAACCATTCAGACACGTAGCTCTACTAACTGAAACAAAACTGCACGTTTGTTGGACATAAAATCAGCAAATTCTCAGATTCCCTCCCGTCTTCTAACTGCTGCTTTCCTATCGGGTCCCTGGCTCCAGGTCACCCCTTCATCATGACTGTTGGCTGCGTTGCTGGTGATGAGGAGTCCTACGAAGTCTTTAAGGATTTGCTCGACCCCGTCATCTCCGACCGTCATAATGGATACAAGCCCACTGACAAGCACAAGACCGACCTGAACTTCGAGAACCTGAAGGTGCAGTAGCCCAGATTTTAAGAAAGAGCAGAAAGCACGATGGTTCATTAAGGAAAGACTCTTGGAGTAAAATAAGAGTTTCAGACGTGAAACCAAACACGTTGGATAATTTCATTGATTTTCACACCTTCAGCGAGACAAATGGAGCAGAGATGAAGCCCAGCGTCCTACGTCTGTGGCCTCTGTCTCACTTTGTAATTTATCATTTTGTCTTAAGGGTGGAGACGACCTGGACCCCAACTACGTTCTGTCCAGCCGTGTTCGTACCGGCCGCAGCATCAAGGGATTCACCCTGCCCCCCCACAACAGCCGTGGGGAGCGCAGAGCCATTGAGAAGCTGTCCGTTGAGGGTAAGTTATTAATAGTTTGAGTCCATAAGTATGCAAAGAGTTGGGCAGTAAGCTGGGCCTCAAACAGAAGGAAAGTGTCCTTGAAGGATACGAGGTAGAAACACACTCTTCTGCTTGTTCATTTAATGCTAAATCAGTAAATGGTCATGTTAAATGACAGAAGACACTCAGCTCAGCATGTCCTGTTGAGATCTATCGCAGAAGAACTTCAATCAGTCCTAACTGTACGCGTCTCTGATTCAGCTCTGACCAGCCTGGACGGCGAGTTCAAGGGAAAGTACTACCCCCTGAAGTCCATGACCGATGCCGAGCAGGAGCAGCTGATCGCTGACCACTTCCTGTTTGACAAGCCCGTCTCTCCCCTGCTGACCTGCGCTGGCATGGCCCGTGACTGGCCCGACGGCAGAGGCATCATGTGAGTATGACCAATAACTGTCAGCAGGCCCATTGTGGGTTCACACTTTCATTATGTTTCTGCATCACCTGTATGTTTCGCCGTATGCTGATCCCTTGAATCCATCTCCATCCAGGCACAACGACAACAAGACCTTCCTGGTCTGGGTGAACGAGGAGGATCACCTGCGTGTCATCTCCATGCAGCCAGGCGGCAACATGAGGGAGGTCTTCAGGCGTTTCTGCGTCGGCCTGCAGAAGGTAAATAAAACGATCCTAGTCGAGAGCGAAAGCGTTGTGGATCACTGCTGGATGTTCCTCTGACTTCCTTATTTTCATCTCCCAGATCGAGGAGATCTTCAAGAAGCACAACCACGGCTTCATGTGGAACGAGCATCTCGGCTACATCCTGACCTGCCCCTCCAACCTCGGTACCGGCCTGCGTGGTGGCGTGCACGTCAAGCTGCCCAAGCTGAGCACACACCCCAAGTTCGAAGAGATCCTCACCAGGCTGCGTCTGCAGAAGCGTGGCACAGGTGCGAATATATGTCCTCTCTTTAGCTTGTGGGATCTGCCTGGCGGGTCCCTGAAGATCTCTGTTGAGATTCTACAGAGCTGAAAGGTGTGATGTGTAATCTGTCCCTTGTCCTCTTTAGGTGGTGTGGACACCGCCTCCGTGGGTGGTGTGTTCGACATCTCCAACGCTGACCGTCTGGGCTCCTCCGAGGTGTACCAGGTCCAGCTGGTGGTTGATGGTGTGAAGCTCATGGTGGAGATGGAGAAGAAGCTGGAGAAGGGAGAGGCCATCGACAGCATGATCCCCGCACAGAAGTAAAGAGGGACAATCTTCTGTTTATCTCGTGACCATTCATGTGCAATCGAGCCAGCTGACGGGCGTGCCGAGGAAACTCACCAAGAGACTCTTGACTCTGCACACCTCCTTTTTTTTCTTCCTTCCAGCTTTTTTTTCTTCTTTCCTCCGCCCTTTGTTCTTTTTTTTCGAGTTCTCCTGTGTTGGTTAGTAACATCCTGGGATCAGCCTCCACTGAGCCGGGCTCGCCTGGCGGACGTGGCATCACCTACTTTTTCTTATGAAAAGTAATGATTATTGAAGCTGTTGGTATACTGCTCAATAAAAAAGTACCCCATGAAAAATGCACAATTTTGATGTTTTGTGTTGCAGCAAGAGGAACTGAAAATAACAAAGTCTAATCTCCACATATTAATACTGTAGAAGGGAACATGTCTTTTTTCAGGTTTAGGTGCTATACTGTGAAATTATGAAAGAACAGAGGTGGAACTGGTGGAAATGCAGCTAAACTGCAGCTGACACCATAGATGTGTATATATAGATGTTGCTGCTATACGTCAGCGTCGCCACCATCTTGGGGAGGTCAGGACTGGCCTGTAAACACATACAAGTGAACGTCGACATTTCTAAACCAATTTCAATGAGTCGTTATTATATTCAAGGATTTATGATCTACGAGGAGAAGAAGTGTATCAACATTAGCGTAGCTTACAGTCAACGTTACTCTTCCAAAACCCAAGACATGACATCAGCTTTATCCTTTACGATATTAGACGCGTATATAAACACAATGTAACGTGAGACATGAAGATCTATAAGCTAACAATAATAAACACTAGCTAGCTCTTATATCTGATGACCTACGGAAGCAAACGTTTTGTAAAGATGTAACTTAAACTTGGGCCGTGGTGGCCTGAAGGTTAGAGAAGCGAGCTCTCTCCCTCATTACCGCCACTGAGGTGCCCTTGAGCAAGGTCCTTAACCCCAACCGCTCCAGTGGAGCTCAGTGGCCAACAGATCAGTCGGAGGTTGTA
Source organism: Sebastes schlegelii (assembly GCA_014673565.1). Taxonomy (NCBI): domain Eukaryota; kingdom Metazoa; phylum Chordata; class Actinopteri; order Perciformes; family Sebastidae; genus Sebastes; species Sebastes schlegelii. Next base: position 35,284,927 of record CM025834.1, on the reverse strand, counting down.
CTGGGCAGCTTCCAGGTGTGAATGTGTGAATGTGATCAGGGCGTTCCTGAAAACGAGAGCATCGCTCTCAGTGAACCAAAGGTTTTTGTGGGGGGAATCTAACCTACAGTACTTCACCGTAGATTAAACACGCTTGAATATAAAGACCACTCATTGAAATCGGTTGCGAATATAGACGTTACTTCATCCAGAAGAACGGCAGCTCCCCCGTTCACTTGTATGTGTTTACAGGCTCGTCCTGACCTGCCCAAGATGGCGGCGACACTGGGTTAGGGTTAGGGCGACTGCAGCGACGCTGCGAAGGCGGTGACAGACGGACCAATCAGAGCAGGAGGGGGGGGGGCTTAAAGAGACAGACAGGGAATACAGGGAACATTACAGCATGTAAACATCTCACTTTCAATACTTACCTTGTTAGATGATCAACAGCTTTTGACCAATATTCAGATTGTGTGACAGCAAGATGCCAAAATGAAGGAAAAAAACCCCGCCAACATCAGTGAATTTTATTAATCTTCAGCTCCGTGTTCTCCTTATAAACCACAACCACTCCATCTCAGTTTACAGTTAGTCTCTGAGGGGAGGAATTAAACAGCAGAGCAGTGTAAAATTACTCATACAGGTCAAACTGTGTGTGTTCTTCGGTCTCTTCTTCGTGATAACATCGACTGTTTCCAGCGTATGTTAAATACTGAGCCCACTGGGGTCCTAATACTGTACCATCCACCATCTAAACCTTTGAGCAGGTACACACACGTTTACTCAACAATCAGCTCAACAAAATCTTTTCAAGAATTTTTCACAGTAGATTCCACCTTAAGACAATGTTCATCCATCTTATACTAAGAGTGAGTTGTTTTACACTAACTTATTAGCTTTTTCGCCCATTTCATCTCAATAATTTCAACCGAGAGGCTTCGCAAACAACCTGATTCATATTCAGGAGACAGTGACGTGACATTTCTATGGCTTGAATGCAACCCAGGGCTTTCATCATGTCAGGGACTCGGAGTAAATTCAAGTTAAAGTCCAACCAAACTGCACAATTTATTCCTTGTGTCCTCGCTGGATCTACAACTGAACATTTTTCTTACACACTTGTATACGTTGTGGTACATTTCATGGCATGTCTAAGTAGTTGGAGTGTACTGAACCTGTCCTCTATCAAACAAGCTGGAGTGAAGTCACTGTGTTTCACCCAAGCCGTCCTGTTTGTTTTAGTGAACGGGGACGGACCCGGTGCCACATTTAGCACCAGTTCTTTATATCAATTCATGTCCAAAAAACAACCGTGTCTGCGTTTCACAAAGCTTCCGATCCTAAGGTGTGCATCATGTTTCATTTTTTCCCCTAAAACCCAAACTCTGAAGTCATGCAGGATTGCAGGTTGGTTTAGTTCCCCATTGTCACTGACAGAATCTGCTTTAAACTAGAATTACTTCCCTTGCTCTAGCTATAAATAAACCTTGAGCTCTAAGATATATACTATATTCATATATTTTATATACAGCCATCAAATGACTGATATAAATCCAGTTTTTTTTTTTAAATGATATTATTCTAAAAAATAAATAAAGTACCTGTGCAAATATCCACAAATTGAAGTGTTTCACATTTAAGACATTGGCGCCCTCCAGTGGCTAGTTCTGGGTATTACCTGTACAGGTACACTGGAAGGAGCTGATTCAAGTCAAAGCAAAGTGCATTGAGGTCTATATTACCTAATGCTAATATACACCACAATGAGAAACGTCCAGGGAGAGGACAAGGACAGACTCCTGGTGTCCACATTGGTGTCTGCTTCTCACCCCGAGGGGGAGGACGGGTCAACGCCGGCCTCCCCTCGTTGGGCGCCATGAAACAGCGCTCGCCAAACGGGACCGAGAGGATGATGTCGTACGTTGGTCTACGGCGGGAGAGTGAGGATGATGTCATAGGTTGGTCTACGGCGGGAGAGTGAGGATGATGTCATAGGTTGGTCTACGGCGGGAGAGTGAGGATGATGTCATAGGTTGGTCTACGGCGGGAGAGTGAGGATGATGTCATAGGTTGGTCTACGGTGAGAGAGTGAGGATGATGTCATAGGTTGGTCTACGGTGAGAGAGTGAGGATGATGTCATAGGTTGGTCTACGGCGTGATAGTGAGGATGATGTCATAGGTTGGTCTACGGCGGGAGAGTGAGGATGATGTCATAGGTTGGTCTACGGCGGGAGAGTGAGGATGATGTCATAGGTTGGTCTACGGCGGGAGAGTGAGGATGATGTCATAGGTTGGTCTACGGTGAGAGAGTGAGGATGATGTCATAGGTTGGTCTACGGTGAGAGAGTGAGGATGATGTCATAGGTTGGTCTACGGCGTGATAGTGAGGATGATGTCATACGTTGGTCTACGGCGGGAGAGTGAGGATGATGTCATAGGTTGGTCTACGGCGGGAGAGTGAGGATGATGTCATAGGTTGGTCTACGGCGGGAGAGTGAGGATGATGTCATACGTTGGTCTACGGTGGGAGAGTGAGGATGATGTCATACGTGGGTCTACGGTGAGAGAGTGACGATGGCGGCGAACGGAGTGTTTCAGGGTCTCAAACGAAGAGCTGAGGAAATCCAAACGCTCGTTGGGACGTTAGAAAGGAAAAGTCGGTCGTACGTACGAAGGTGGCGGACGGGATCGAGGTCGCCGTCCCTGTTGAATGTAGGGAGTCGGGGGTTTATGATGGGGGTGTTTTTGGGGTCACCATGAGCAAAGCCACAACTGAGAGATAGTATTAACAGTAAATCAGCAGCCAAACAACATGATCTCTGTAGCCTACGTAAATATCACAGTACGGTATTCACTAAAAACAGGGAGGGAGGACAGAAAGCTTCCTCTCTTCTCTCTCTCTCTCTTTTGATTTTATTTTACATTAAATATGCACTGTATGAAGGCGCTGGGGGTTGTTCACTTTAAAGGCAACTGGACTAACAAGAAGAAAACACTGTGCACGCTGCCTTCATCGTGCCTTTCCAGATTCAGAACACCCCCCCCACAGTCATCAGTAATGGACAGACCAGTTTAAAGACAGGGTGGACATTTAGAAGTGCATGTTTGTCTCTGTGTGTGTGAAGGTGAGAGTGTAATCGGAGAGGGTGTTTCCCGTCAACACGCTGAGATGATGGCTGAGGTGAGATCACATGGCACACAATAGAACAGCAAATAAACCAAACCTACGGTTACTCAGCGGTGGGACGACGGCGACATTTCAAGGTTTGTGCGACGACGCCACGTTTTGTTTGTCTCTGCTGTCTTCAGTCTAGTGCTTTAGAAGAAGGTAAAGGGATGAAACGGGGCGGGAAATCCAAAATGCTTTGACCAAGTTTAACTGACGACGACCAGCGCTGACAAACATGGAATCCAGCCAACCAGAGAGCAGCATGTGTGCACGTAGAGCCGGCAGAGGAAAGGGATTACTATGACGACAACAACGGTATGAAACCTTAATAATATTGAACCAAATCAGCTGTATTGATTTCATCTTGTATGCATAATAATTTAGTTTAATAAACATGATCTACATTTAGACTTTGTGCAGAGAAACTGATGTGACTGAGAGGCGGTTCATGAAGCGGAAGATGTCACATCTCAAGCCTCTGATTGGCTGTTTCAGAGGCCCGTCAACGCTGCTCCCACTGACCTTAATCCAGTGCAGTCGTCACTGCTGTATGTACAGCAACCAGAGCAACGCAACCCTGAACCTGATCACTGAGTCGGACCGGATCCACGTTAGTGTCCCCGGGTGATGACAGTCAGCAGATAAGCATCGGTGAGGGGGGGGGGCGTTAAGGTGACATATATAGAGATATCTATCTCTATATATCTCTCTATATATAGAGATAGATATCTATATATCTATATATAGATATCTATATATCTATATATATATAAGAAGAGTTTAAAAATAAAGGACTGGCTGGTCGATGACGTCCGGTACACGAAGAGATGATGTTAGTGGTGACGGTGACGGTGACGGTGACGGTGACGTCGGGTAGAAACAATGATCAGAGCAATAAATACCAAAATAAAGAGTCATTATGGCTAGAGGAGCAATAAAAAAGATTCTACTAGACTCCGTCTGATCCAGGTCCGGATCCAGGTCCAGATCCAGGTCTGATCCAGCTCTGATCCAGGTCCAGATCCAGGTCTGATCCAGGTCTGATCCAGGTCCGGGGGGTGCAGTCGCTCAGCGAAGACGTCGGCTGAGCTGGGGGGGTGATTGGGTGGAGGAGGGTCTTTACGGGTCCGGTGTGTGTGTGTGTGTGCGTGTGTGTGTGTGTGCGTGTGTGTGTGTGCAGGGGGGTAGTCATGTAAGAGACAGAAGGAGAAGTCTTGTCTCTCGGGTCCAGCCCCCTTGCTGATATTTTTTTCTTCAATTATTTCCACCCCCCCCGCCTCCCTTTGCACACACACACACACACACACACACACACATACACACACACACACACACACACACACACACACACACACACACACACACACTCAAACACCCCTTTCAAAGTTCAAGGTCCTTAGAGATTTGGGTGGCAATGTCCCGAAAAGCTAGCGGCGTCCCCCAGAGTCGCGTGTAGCGCACTCCGTTAGAAGTCTCGGAGGTGCCCGTGGAAAGGTGGCACACCTCGGCCTCGAAAGCCACGCGGCCCCCCGCCGCGCCGTGGGTGCAGGAGAGCAGAAAGGGGCCGGCATGGTGGACCTGGCAGCCGCATCCGAGCGCCGCCTCCTGCAGAGCCAGAACCACCTCCGCAGGGTCCCGCCGCCCGCCGCCTCTCAGATCCCGGCCACGTCCGACGGCCCGGGGCTCGGACGCTTTTTGATACCCAGGTAGATGGCAACTGGGAGAGAAAGAGCGAGAGAGAGAGGAGGGACGTCTCTACTTGTCTCATAAACACAGAAATCATCTATCTTTCCAAGCAGCTGGAACATCTGCACTCACCTTGTGACCGCAAATCTCCTGATTCCCTCAGATTCATTTGTGACCCTGCAGGACAAACAGAGTAGAGTTAGTGAGAGGTAACCCAGCGACTGACCCACAACCCTCAGACGAGACGGCGTTCAGACAGTCAGACCAAGCAGGCAACAACAACAAGCACATGGTGTGCACGACGGGGAGTCCTCACCTCGTCCGGTTCCTCATAACCTTTAAGGCATGCAGATATAAATGCAGTCCTTCTGTTCATGACCAGGGGTCAGCAACCTTTGCTATCAAAAACAAATCTGTCTGCAGCCGCTAACCCTTTAATCACTGTGATGAAGGTAACAGCTTATAGTCTCAGTATATAGTAGATCAGTCTGATGCAGTGAGGGCCAGAGAGACAATGGACTACGGAGTATTAGGACCACATTGAGGGAGAACACGTCTGAGATTTACACAATAAAGTCATAACTTTAAGAGAAAAAAGAAAATAACACATAAAATGACTACTTTATAATATTATGACTTTATTCTCTAAATCTCAGATTGATTTGTTTTCCTCAATGTGGCCCTAATACCGTACCGTCGTACCGTCGTACCGTCGTACCATAGACCTACAACAACGAGAAATAAAAATGAAAATGTAAACACAGAACAGTTATTTCCATTTATAATAGTCCATATGGAGAGGAGCTGAAGATCTACTGGAGAGGAGCTGAAGATCCACTGGAGAGGAGCTGAAGATCTACTGGAGAGGAGCTGAAGATCTACTGGAGAGGAACTAAAGATCTACTGGAGAGGAGCTGAAGATCTACTGGAGAGGAACTAAAGATCTACTGGAGAGGAACTGAAGATCCACTGGAGAGGAGCTGAAGATCCACTGGAGAGGAACTAAAGATCTACTGGAGAGGAACTAAAGATCTACTGGAGAGGAGCTGAAGATCTACTGAAGAGGAGCTAAAGATCCGTTGGAGAGGAACTAAAGATCTACTGGAGAGGAGCTGAAGATCCATTGGAGAGGGACTAAAGATCCACTGGAGAGGAACTAAAGATCCGTTGGAGAGGAACTAAAGATCCATTGGAGAGGAGCTGAAGATCTACTGGAGAGGAACTAAAGATCTACTGGAGAGGAGCTGAAGATCCACTGGAGAGGAACTAAAGATCCACTGGAGAGGAACTAAAGATCCACTGGAGAGGAACTAAAGATCCACTGGAGAGGAACTAAAGATCTACTGGAGAGGAACTAAAGATCCACTGGAGAGGAACTAAAGATCTACTGGAGAGGAACTAAAGATCCACTGGAGAGGAACTAAAGATCCACTGGAGAGGAACTAAAGATCTACTGGAGAGGAGCTAAAGATCCACTGGAGAGGAACTAAAGATCCGTTGTAGAGGAACTAAAGATCTACTGGAGGAGAGGAGCTAAAGATCCACTGGAGAGGAACTAAAGATCCGTTGGAGAGGAACTAAAGATCCACTGGAGAGGAACTAAAGATCTGTTGGAGAGGAACTAAAGATCTACTGGAGGAGAGGAGCTAAAGATCCACTGGAGAGGAACTAAAGATCCGTTGGAGAGGAACTAAAGATCCATTGGAGAGGAGCTGAAGATCTACTGGAGAGGAACTAAAGATCCATTGGAGAGGAGCTGAAGATCTACTGGAGAGGAACTAAAGATCTGTTGGAGAGGAACTAAAGATCTACTGGAGAGGAGCTGAAGATCCACTGGAGAGGAACTAAAGATCCACTGGAGAGGAACTAAAGATCCACTGGAGAGGAACTAAAGATCTACTGGAGAGGAACTAAAGATCTACTGGAGAGGAACTAAAGATCCACTGGAGAGGAACTAAAGATCCACTGGAGAGGAACTAAAGATCCACTGGAGAGGAACTAAAGATCCACTGGAGAGGAACTAAAGATCCACTGGAGAGGAACTAAAGATCCACTGGAGAGGAACTAAAGATCTACTGGAGAGGAACTAAAGATCCACTGGAGAGGAACTAAAGATCTACTGGAGAGGAACTAAAGATCCACTGGAGAGGAACTAAAGATCTACTGGAGAGGAGCTAAAGATCCACTGGAGAGGAACTAAAGATCCACTGGAGAGGAACTAAAGATCCACTGGAGAGGAACTAAAGATCCACTGGAGAGGAACTAAAGATCCGTTGGAGAGGAACTAAAGATCCACTGGAGAGGAACTAAAGATCCACTGGAGAGGAACTAAAGATCTGTTGGAGAGGAACTAAAGATCTACTGGAGGAGAGGAGCTAAAGATCCACTGGAGAGGAACTAAAGATCCGTTGGAGAGGAACTAAAGATCCATTGGAGAGGAGCTGAAGATCTACTGGAGAGGAACTAAAGATCCATTGGAGAGGAGCTGAAGATCTACTGGAGAGGAACTAAAGATCTGTTGGAGAGGAACTAAAGATCTACTGGAGAGGAGCTGAAGATCCACTGGAGAGGAACTAAAGATCCACTGGAGAGGAACTAAAGATCTACTGGAGAGGAACTAAAGATCCACTGGAGAGGAACTAAAGATCTACTGGAGAGGAACTAAAGATCCACTGGAGAGGAACTAAAGATCCACTGGAGAGGAGCTGAAGATCTACTGGAGAGGAACTGAAGATCTGTTGGAGAGGAGCTGAAGATCTACTGGAGAGGAACTAAAGATCCATTGGAGAGGAGCTGAAGATCTACTGGAGAGGAACTGAAGATCCGTTGGAGAGGAACTAAAGATCTACTGGAGAGGAACTGAAGATCCGTTGGAGAGGAACTAAAGATCTACTGGAGAGGAACTAAAGATCTACTGGAGAGGAGCTGAAGATCCACTGGAGAGGAACTAAAGATCTACTGGAGAGGGACTAAAGATCTACTGGAGAGGAACTAAAGATCCACTGGAGAGGAACTAAAGACCTACTGGAGAGGAGCTGAAGATCCACTGGAGAGGAGCTGAAGATCTACTGGAGAGGAGCTAAAGATCCACTGGAGAGGAACTAAAGATCTGTTGGAGAGGAACTAAAGATCTACTGGAGGAGAGGAGCTAAAGATCCACTGGAGAGGAACTAAAGATCCGTTGGAGAGGAACTAAAGATCCACTGGAGAGGAACTAAAGATCCACTGGAGAGGAGCTGAAGATCTACTGGAGAGGAGCTGAAGATCTACTGGAGAGGAGCTAAAGATCCACTGGAGAGGAACTAAAGATCTACTGGAGGAGAGGAGCTAAAGATCCACTGGAGAGGAACTAAAGATCCACTGGAGAGGAGCTGAAGATCTACTGGAGAGGAACTAAAGATCTACTGGAGAGGAACTAAAGATCCACTGGAGAGGAACTAAAGATCTACTGGAGGAGAGGAGCTAAAGATCCGTTGGAGAGGAACTAAAGATCCACTGGAGAGGAACTAAAGATCCGTTGGAGAGGAACTAAAGATCTACTGGAGAGGAGCTGAAGATCTACTGGAGAGGAACTAAAGATCTACTGGAGAGGAACTAAAGAGCTGCAGGTTTCTGACCCCTGTTCTAAAGACACTAAACATTCCCGTTCCATCCAACAACACATGGAATAAACATTTAGTGGCTTTCAACCATCGACCACAAACACAAGTTGAAAACATGAAACACCGTTTCTAAGGGTCATAAAGGACTCGTTGTCATGACACTGACCCTGAAACGGACCATGCGTCTGTGGGACCACCACGGTATGAAGACGATTAACAAGTCATGCAGACGAGCACTAATTCATAGATGGAGGGATGGAGAGCTCATGCAGACGGATGGAGCGGCACAGGCAGACGAGGAAGAAGACAGAGAGAGAAGACAGAGACGGAGACGGAGGCAGAGACGGAGCCAGAGACAGAGAGAGACGGAGACAGAGAGAGAAGACGGAGACGGAGACAGAGAGAGAAGACAGAGACGGAGACGGAGATAGAGATGGCGAGAGAGACAGAGAGAGAAGACAGAGACAGAGAGAGAAGACAGAGAGGGAGAAAGGAGACGGAGAGGGAGAGAGACAGAGAGAGAGGACAGAGACAGAGAGACGGAGCCAGAGAGAGAGACAGATACAGAGAGAGAGATGGAGAGAGAAGACAGAGAGAGAGATAGAGACGGAGAGAGAAGACAGAGAGAGAGACGGAGACAGAGAGAGAGATGGAGAGAGAAGACGGAGACAGAGACAGAGCCAGAGACAGAGCCAGAGACAGAGAGAGAGACAGAGAGAGAAGACAGAGAGAGAGACAGAGATAGAGACGGAGACAGAGACAGAGATAGAGACGGAGAAAGAAGACAGAGACGGAGTCATGGGAACTTACTAACTGTTTTTGATCCTTGTGGAAGAGTACAACCCGAGACTGATTTGTTTGAGCCCTGGCGCTTGGACGGGTCAAGGTTGACCCTGATGACGGTGGGGGGGGGGGGCACAACGAGATAAAGAGAGAAAAAGAGGGAATACAGGTAAGAGAGAGAGAGAGAGAGAGAGAGAGAGAGAGAGTGGGGGGGATAAGAGAGAATATATTGAATCACAGCAGAGCCAGTGGTGGAGAAGAGCGCAGCAGGAACTGATTGGCGAGGATAAAGCTGAGGTTTGATAAGATTAGACATGTGTGATTATGACGACTGGGAGGGGGGGCGGAGGATAATCCGGGGCCACAGACGGGCTCGCCAAAAGGCCTCGGTGAATAACAACGTTCTGATCCACATCCAGGCTGCGCTCCAGCTGACAGGAAGGACTTCACAACAACAACAACAACGCTGCATCATCTCATATGTTAATGTAAATACACACAAAGTCACACATTGTTCAAAACACAGCTACTGCAGTTAATCTATCCAGTATATTAGGAACAGCTACTGCAGTTAATCTATCCAGTATATTAGGAACAGCTACTGCAGTTAATCTATCCAGTATATCAGGAACAGCTACTGCAGTTAATCTATCCAGTATATCAGGAACAGCTACTATACAGCATCTGGGGAGCATTTTTAGAGGGCTGGTGCCTTGCTCAAGGGCACCTCGGCAGTTGCCAAGGTTGGAGGTGAAGTGGCATCTCTGCAACTACCAGTCCACACTTGGTCTGTGTGGGGACTTGAACCCGCGATCCTCCGGTTTCCAAATCAACTCCTCATGGACTGAGCTGCTGCCGCCCGGATTTAATGTGAATCTCGTCTTCTAAAGACGGAATACACCGATCACATGATAACCACCTGCCTCATATTGAGTAGGTCCTCCTCCTGATCCGTGGAGGCATGGACTCCTCTAGATCTCTGAAGGTCTGACCCGTGGAGGCATGGACTCCACTAGACCTCTGAAGGTCTGCTGTGGTATCTGGCACCAAGCCATCAGCAGTAGATCCTTTAAGTCATGTATAAGTTGTGAGGTGGGGCCTCCGTGGATCAGACTTGTTTGTCCAGAACATCCCACAGATGCTCTGTTGGATTGAGATCTGGAGAATTTGGAGGCCGAGTCAACACCTCCAACTCGTTGCCATCCACATGATGTAAAAGAAAACATGATTCATCAGACTGGGCCACCTTCTTCCATCGCTCCGTGGTCCAGTTCTGATGCTCACGTGCCCATTGTAGAAGCTGTTGGTCGGTGGACACGTGTCAGTGTGGTCACCCTGACCGGTCCCCGTACCAACAAACTGCTCCTCACTGTGTGTTCTGACACCTTTCTATCAGAACCAGCATTAACTCTTTCAGCAGTTTGAGCTCCAGTAGCTCTTCTATTGGATCAGACAACACGGGCCAGCCTTCGCTCCCCATGTGCATCAATGAGCCTCAGGTCTGACCCTGGTGCCGGTTCACCGGTTTTCCTTCCTTGGACCACTTTTGGTAGGTCCTGACCACTGCAGACCGGGAACATTCCACAAGAGCTGCAGGTCTGGAGATAACCATGGCGTACCTCAAGGCTCTGTGCTGGGACCCCTCCTCTTCACCATCTACATGCTCCCCCTTGGTCAGATCATCCGCCACCACGGTCTCAGCTTTCATTCATATGCTGACGACACAACTATATCTCAGCACCAAACCATCCACCCAGCTACCCCCACAGTCACTTGTAAACTGCCTACATGCAATACAAATCTGGATGTCATCTAACTTCCTAAAACTCAACAGCAACAAAACCGAGCTCATGGTTGTGGCTCCCAAGGCCCTGCTCCGGAAGGTTGGAGATCTCCACCTGGACGTTGACGGCTATTCCTTCTCCCCATCCTCGGAAGTCCGCAACCTGGGTGTCATCCTGGACCCAACACTACCATTCCAGTCTCATATCAGGTTCATCACCAAATCCGCCTTCTTCCACCTCAAAAACATCTCACGTCTCCGGCAATCACTCTCTGACTCTGTGGCAGAAACCCTCATCCACGCTTTTGTCACCTTCCGTTTGGACTACTGCAATGGAGTTCTGTCCGGGGTTCCCAGCAAAACCCTGGACAGGCTCCAGTATGTGCAAAACTCGGCTGCCAGGGTTCTCACCCGCACCAAGCCCTGGCAGCACATCACCCCCACCCTCATCCACCTCCACTGGCTCCCGGTCAAGTCCCGCATCACCTACAAAATCCTCCTCCTCACCTACAAATCCCTCAATGCCCTGGCTCCTCAGTATTTATCTGACCTCCTCCACCCGTACACACAGCCCCGGAACCTCAGATCCTCAGACCCGGGTCAGCTCTCCATCCCTCACACAAGACTGAGAACTTTTGGGGACAGAGCCTTCAGTGTGACAGCCCCCACACTTTGGAACTCTCTCCCCATAGAGCTCCGCAACACACCATCTCTGGACAGCTTCAAAAGACTCCTCAAAACACACCTCTTCACCAAGGCCTCTGGCCTCTGGCCTCTAGCTACTGTTACATTTGTTGTGTTTATTTATGTCTTTGTTAAGCGTCCTTGGGTTTCATGAAAGGCGCTATATAAATCCAAGATATTATTATTATTATTATTATTATACTCTGACCCGGTCGTCTAGCCAGCACTATCTGGCCCTCGTCAAAGTCCCTCACATCCTTACGCTGGCCCTCCTTACGCTGGCCCTCCTTACACTGGCCCTCCTCACGCTGGCCGTCCTTACACTGGCCCTCCTCACGCTGGCCCTCCTCATGCTGGCCCTCCTTACGCTGGCCCTCCTTGCGCTGGCCCTGCTCACGCTGGCCCTCCTTACGCTGGCCCTCCTCACGCTAGCCCTCCTTACACTGGCCCTCCTTACACTGGCCCTCCTCACGCTGGCCCTCCTTACGCTGGCCCTCCTCACGCTGGCCCTCCTTGCGCTGGCCCTGCTCACGCTGGCCCTCCTTACGCTGGCCCTCCTCACGCTGGCCCTCCTTACGCTGGCCCTCCTTACACTGGCCCTCCTCACGCTGGCCCTCCTTACGCTGGCCCATTTTTTCTGCTTCCAACACAAAGTTCAAAATGTTCACTTGCTGTCTAATATACCCCCCCCCCCACTGCCAGGTGCCATGGTAACCAGATAATCAATGTTATTCTCTTCACCTGTTGGTGGGCTGAATGTTACAGCTGATCGGTGTAGGTTCGCTAGGCTAGCTGTTTCCCCTGCTTCCAGTCTTCATGCTAAGCTAACAGCTGTAGCTTCATATCTAATGCTCAGACATGAGAGCGGTATCCATCTCGTGACATGTGACATGTGGCATGTGGCGTTCATCTACATACCTGCGAGTGAGTTTGGAGGTCAGCTTGGTGAAGAGGTTGGAGGTTGCCCTGGTGCGGGCGTGGGGCAGGGGGCTGGCGTCGTGGTGGGACAATGTGGGTGAAGTGGGCGGGGCCGAGTAGACCGGGGGCCCGCGGTCCCTCAGCTGGCCCCCGTGAAAGGTGCTGCGGATGGTGGAGCCTCGGGTCAGGCGGCATCGGTCCGAAGAGGAAGAGGAGGAGGCGGCTCCGGCGCCAGAGATGCTGAGCGTGGAGGGAGACGCTACAGGCAAGCGGTGGCCCAGAGAGCTGCAG
>CM025834.1:35239531-35264531 GCA_014673565.1 Sebastes schlegelii | reverse complement strand
CACATCCATCACACATCACACATCCATCACGCGTTACACATCCGTCACACGGTACACATCCATTACGCGTCACACGTTACACATCCGTCACACGTTACACATCCATCACACGTCACACATCATCACATGATGTTACACATCCGTCACACGTTACACATCCGTCACGCAGTTACACATCCATCACACGTCACACATCATCACATGATGTTACACATCCGTCACACGTTACACATCCGTCACGCGTTACACATCCGTCACGCGTTACACATCCGTCACGCGTTACACATCCGTCACGCGTCACACATCCGTCACACATCACACATCCATCACATGATGTTACACATCCATCACACATCACACATCCATCACATGATGTTACACATCCATCACACGTTACACATCCATCACACGTTACACATCCATCACACGTCACACATCCATCACATGTCACACATCCATCACATGTTACACATCCGTCACACATCACACATCCATCACATGATGTTACACATCCATCACACGTTACACATCAATCACATGTTACACATCCATCACACGTTACACATCCATCACACGTCACACATCCATCACATGTCACACATCCATCACATGTTACACATCCGTCACACGTTACACATCCATCACGTCACACATCCATCACATGATGTTACACATCCATCACACGTTACACATCCATCACACGTTACACATCCGTCACGCGTTACACATCCATCAGGCGTCACACGTTACACATCCGTCACGCGTTACACATCCATCAGGCATCACACGTTACACATCCGTCACACGTTACACATCCGTCACACGTTACACATCCATCACGCGTTACACATCCATCACGCGTTACACATCCATCACGCGTTACACATCCATCGGGCATCACACGTTACACATCCGTCACGCGTTACACATTCGTCACGCGTTACACATCCGTCACGCGTTACACATCCATCACGCGTCACACGTTACATATCCGTCACGCGTTACACATCCGTCACGCATTACACATCCGTCACGCATTACACATCCGTCAGGAGTTACACATCCATCACGCGTTACACATCCGTCACGCGTTACACATCCATCACGCGTCACACGTTACACATCCGTCACACGTTACACATCCGTCACGCGTTACACATACGTCACGCATTACACATACGTCAGGAGTTACACATCCGTCAGGAGTTACACATCCATCACGTTACACACGTTACACATCCATCACATGTTACACGTTAGACACATTTCAGATTCAAACTCTGCACCCAGACGTTCTAACCCTCCATATGCCTTGAATGCTATTTGAGAAGAGGCTACTTCTGCATTGGGCATTATGGCAGTGTCAGCATGATGCACATAATACGACATAATAAATTCTGACTTCTCTGCTCATAACCAGCGCTTTGGATTATGTTGAACTTTTAATAACAATAAATCCAACAGCATTTCTCTGATAGGACTCGTCTGATGTAACGGTGTCTGCTGCAGGCAGTCTGCTGGGATACGGTCACATATGAGAGGGGTTACATACACATTTGTCTCCATCCTCTGGTGGAGCTCTAGGGCGCCATCCGTTGCCATCTGCTGGATTTTGGATAAAAATACTGTTTGTAGTTTGTTTTAGCAGCAGGTCGTACTGCAGGGGACAAGAACATTAACAACGTTTTTTTTTTTTAAATTAGATCTTCTGTGACTTTCTGGGTTTCCTCTCTAAGCCTGTAGACTGATTTTAACGTGAAGAGCCAGGGACCGTTTTTGGGGAAAATGCAACGGATGTGATGTCATGCACGCTGGCGAGTGCCTTTAATTTCAGCTATGCTTACAGGGCTAACAGTGTGCAACCGCAGCTAACGTTCGGTTAGAAATGGAGTACGCTAACGCCAACAAACGACCAGCTCTCCGGTTAACTCCAGAGAGAGTAACATATGGACTACGGTCCAGGAGACCTAAACTACAGTGTCCCTCTTGGTCCTTCTGACCACAGTCGGGAGGCTGAAGCAGGAAAAGTTAAGACTAGCATCAACATCGGCCTTCCATTCATGGAGAGACCTTGGTCTGGTCAGCTAACATTACTGCCAAGCAGCTGGAATATAGAGTGATATTATGGTTTTAGCTGCTAATGTTGCTAATGTTGATCAACATGATGCCTGTCAATCACGTTCAGCCTCGTGTGTGTCGTTTTGACCGATGCTCGCTCGCTGAATGTCATTGACTTAACGGCCTCAGGTGACACTGTTAACATGCTGTTTCTGATTCTTACGTTGAGTCCCTTAAATGGTCAATATTAGCAAGCTATAATAATGTAATAACCTGAACGGTTCAGGGTTGCCACCACGGTCCACCAACAGACACTGAGACAAAACCGCATGAAAAGGATGAAGCCACATTAACCGTGTCCTCTTCTCCAAGGTGGTCTCTAGCTCTCCCGTCAGCTCCGTTCTCTTTATCCATCCATGGTCAGCTCCATCGGGGCCGTTTCAATGCAGAGAACACAATGTCAGTATCTGGGTGCTCTACAGTCGTAGCGTCGGCCCATTTGATCACGGAGACGAGAGTGACGGCCGGCTCCACCGCCACGTTACCTCCATACCATAACGTTTCCTGTCCGTGACAGAGTTAGCATGCAGCTTTAGCTCTGCTCTGTCTAGCTCTGCTTTTCCTGTCAATGTGTGAAACCCAGAGTGTTTCCATCCTTTACTGGATGTGTAGTGTTTACCACGCTGGATTTAACATGTGACGGTGCAGGTCGTATCCACGACGACCCTCCAACGTTTTAGACTTTCTAGTTTCGGCTCGCTGAGGTTTGTTTTGGGTGACGGATACGGAATATGGATACGGATATGACAGCACGTTACTCAGACCACCACAATAAAAGCGGTAACTTTCTTCTACCTCCACATAGACTCAAATGAAGCAGATATATCCATTCTGGCATAAAAACATCTATTTAGAAATTGAAACAAACAAAACAAATCACGATACATAGGTGAATGGATTTTTTTCCCTGCCCCTACTAAAGATTATTTTCAAGCTTTTAAGAATCACACCGCCTCAGTTCTTTCCTTGACTAAATCAGGTGGTTGTTGGAAACATTTCAATAACTGTAAACCCGTTAGTGTTACCATATAAACCCCAGAGGATAACCCAGACAGACAGACAGGCCGTCCCTCCTCCCATCCACTCGCCTTCAGGTTCTGCCCATCAAAGGGCAGCGAGCCGCTGACCAGCGTGTAGAGGATGACTCCGAGACTCCAGACGTCCACCTCGGGCCCGTCGTACTTCTTGCCCTGGAAAAGCTCAGGAGCGGCGTAGGGCGGCGAGCCACAGAACGTGTCCAGCTTGTTGCCCAGCGTGAACTCGTTGCTGAAGCCAAAGTCGGCGATCTTGATGTTGGCGTCGGCATCCAGCAGAAGGTTCTCCGCCTGAGTCATACGTATAGTGATGCAGAGGAGGAGGAGGAGGCAAGGATGGACAGCAGGAGGGAGAGAGAACAAGACGTTGGGGAGGGAAGGGGAGAGGAAACAGAGGGATGGGGGAGGAGAAAGAGGAATGAGAAATGTCCAACAGCATAGATACTGTACATGACTCAGACTGTAATAATGTATTAGAGCAGGAGCAGCTCGGACTGCCTTCGACCCTCCACAGCTTCATCACTGCTTCACCGTGCCATTAAAATGCTAAAGGGCCCTTCATTCAAAGACCCAGATTAAAACTAGTCCCAGATTAAGACTAGTCCCAGATTATAATTTTCTGTTCAGTGTATTCTGTCAGCGATATCGTCTTGGACTAGCCTTAATCCACCGTCTCTCAAAGCAGACCCAAACATCACCTGAGCTTCTCACCTTCAGATCTCTGTGGACGATGTTCTTGGTGTGGCAGTAGTGGACAGCGGAGACAATCTGTGGACAGGAGACAGACAGACAAAGATCAGGTACTGACAGTTAATACTGAGGACCGGTACAACGTGGGCATCAAGAGGCGACGCGTTCGTACCTGTCGGAATTTGGCTCTGGCTTCAACCTCCTTCATCCTCCCATGAGACACGAGGTAGTCAAACACTTCACCTGTGAGCAGCACAAACACATCTGTCAGACGCATTACAGCCATATGCTCTTATTGGATTCTATATTGCTGATGGACCCAATCTATTCCAATCACATCAATTCAGTTATTAATATTTATAAGGCACAAGTGCTGTCAAGACTTCGACTTTATTGTCCTCGAGGGGGAAATTTGGTCTTGAAGCCGCGAGGAACAGAGAATGCACACACAGACTTAAAGGAATCATTTGACATTTTGGGTAATACGCTTATTAATTATAACATTCTCCTGACTGTCCATTCAATGTGAAGCTGCAGCTGGTTAGCTTAGCTTAGCATACAGCTAGCCTGGCTCCGTACGAGCACTCTTAAAGCTGCACGTTATATCTCGTTTTACGTAAGTGAGCAGAGTAAATATAACTCCTTCTTCCTCTTCAAAAAGAGAAAGTTGAATTCACAAGATATAAAATGCACCGTTGCTCAATTCAATACACTCAGGGGGGGTTTCAGTATGCAGCTCCAGCTCTACTTGGACTGGGGGGGTTACAGTATGCAGCTCCAGCTCTACTTGGTCTGGGGGGGTTACAGTATGCAGCTCCAGCTCTACTTGGTCTGGTACACAGAAGGTGTATATATAGATGGACGACGCGTCTCCACTTCCTCCCACTGGACTAAAGTGAAGCCTGAACATCCCCGATGCGGGAGCTCCCATCTGGAGATGTTGAGGTCATTTGGAGCCAGAGTCTGCGCAGTAGAGTCTGTTTGTCTCTCGGACCATCCTGCTACGTTGATCTCAATGGGAATATCCTGTGTATATTCTACTGTTCTATTTCTGCGCTGCTGTTAAACCCCCGTACAGTAGATCATTAATCAGCTTATACCAATTTGGCATCGGCCTACATTCAGATGGATTCACACCATCTTTCTCACTGCTGCCACAGAAGCTTTCGCTCATGACAGGAAATATTAGATAGAAATCTTCTCGATGACTGAAAAGCTTTTTTCAATGAAGAAAAAGAAGAACGCTTTAGAGACTGTACGAAGATTACTGAGGTCGGGTTGAATTTTGTGCGTCAAACAGGAGAACAGGTTTTTGACTGCAGTGAAAATGTTGTTTTTGAAAGGCTAAACGCCAACAAATACGGATAGAAGCGGAATATTTAGATTTTGCTACTACAGCAAAATCTTTTAAAATAGTTTTATAGACAGACTTTTCTATAAATTATCCAGTAAGGGTGTTTTTATGATTTTAGTTCTACATGAATAAATCTCAGAGCACCACCCTGTGATCGTCGGCGTCCCTCTGAGGGGAGCCCGGACCCCAGGTTGGGAACCACGGCATTAGATGTTGTTGGATATCATATTATACACACTTAAATATACTGTATATGAAGATAGATAGTACATGTTGGTCTTCACAGGCATTATGGCACCACTACAACTCCGTTATACCTCCTTATGGTCGTTTTTAAAGTAATGTGGGCATGAAAGAAAACCACATTTGAAACTGTGTCTGTGACATTCTCCAAGGTCACCGTCAGCAAACGATACGTTTTGGGCCAGAACACAAAAAAAACGGGGGATTGTCGACAAGAAACTGGAACAAATGGAACCAAAAAGAGAGAAATGGAAGCAGAAATAAAAGGAGAGCAGCATCAGATGCAATGTGTTTTAAAGTTAAACAGCAGCACCATGACTGCATAGAGTCTGCTCCGTACTGGGTCTACATGGTCCCGTGCTGGGCCTACATGGTCCCGTACAGGGCCTACATGGTCCTGCGCTGGGCCTACATGGTCCCATACTGGGCCTACATGGTCCTGTGCTGGGCCTACATGGTCCCGTGCTGGGTCTACATGGTCCCGTGCTGGGCCTACATGGTCCCGTACAGGGCCTACATGGTCCTGCGCTGGGCCTACATGGTCCCATACTGGGCCTACATGGTCCTGTGCTGGGCCTACATGGTCCCGTGCTGGGTCTACATGGTCCCGTGCTGGGCCTACATGGTCCCATACTGGGCCTACATGGTCCCGTGCTGGATCTACATGGTCCCGTACAGGGCCTACATGGTCCCATACTGGGCCTACATGGTCCCATACTGGGCCTACATGGTCCCGTGCTGGATCTACATGGTCCCGTGCTGGGCCTACATGGTCCCATACTGGGCCTACATGGTCCCATACTGGGCCTACATGGTCCCGTGCTGGATGTACATGATCCCGCGCTGGGCCTACATGGTCATGCGCTGGGCCTACATGGTCCCGCGCTGGGCCTACATGGTCCCGCACTGGGCCTACATGGTCCCACACTGGGCCTACATGGTCCCGCACTGGGCCTACATGGTCCCGCGCTGGGCCTACATGGTCCCGTGCTGGGTCTACATGGTCCCACACTGGGCCTACATGGTCCCACACTGGGCCTACATGGTCCCACACTGGGCCTACATGGTCCCACACTGGGCCTACATGGTCCTACATGGTCCCACACTGGGTCTACATGGTCCCACTATCTCAGAGTGGGTTCTGATGGGTAAAGAGAGTACAATTACTATTAGCTCCAAAAACTCTGAACAACTCACATCACTTAATATTTTACAATGAAAGGGTGAAATAATTTGACTTGGTTTTGACTCTGTTCTGATCAGAGGGTTAGTGGTTCAGGTTAGATCTGTGTGGTGTTCTGATCAGAGGGTTAGTGGTTCAGGTTAGATCTGTGTGGTGGTCTGGTCAGAGGGTTAGTGGTTCAGGTTAGATCTGTGTGGTGTTCTGGTCAGAGGGTTAGTGGTTCAGGTTAGATCTGTGTGGTGGTCTGGTCAGAGGGTTAGTGGTTCAGGTTAGATCTGTGTGGTGGTCTGGTCAGAGGGTTAGTGGTTCAGGTTAGATCTGTGTGGTGGTCTGGTCAGAGGGTTAGTGGTTCAGGTTAGATCTGTGTGGTGTTCTGGTCAGAGGGTTAGTGGTTCAGGTTAGATCTGTTGTGGTGGTCTGGTCAGAGGGTTAGTGGTTCAGGGTTAGATCTGTGTGGTGTTTCTGGTCAGAGGGTTAGTGGTTCAGGTTAGATCTGTGTGGTGGTCTGGTCAGAGGGTTAGTGGTTCAGGTTAGATCTGTGTGGTGGTCTGGTCAGAGGGTTAGTGGTTCAGGTTAGATCTGTGTGGTGTTCTGGTCAGAGGGTTAGTGGTTCAGGTTAGATCTGTGTGGTGGTCTGGTCAGAGGGTTAGTGGTTCAGGTTAGATCTGTGTGGTGGTCTGGTCAGAGGGTTAGTGGTTCAGGTTAGATCTGTGTGGTGTTCTGGTCAGAGGGTTAGTGGTTCAGGTTAGATCTGTGTGGTGTTCTGGTCAGAGGGTTTAGTGGTTCAGGTTAGATCTGTGTGGTGGTCTGGTCAGAGGGTTAGTGGTTCAGGTTAGATCTGTGTGGTGTTCTGGTCAGAGGGTTAGTGGTTCAGGTTAGATCTGTGTGGTGTTCTGGTCAGAGGGTTAGTGGTTCAGGTTAGATCTGTGTGGTGGTCTGGTCAGAGGGTTAGTGGTTCAGGTTAGATCTGTGTGGTGGTCTGGTCAGAGGGTTAGTGGTTCAGGTTAGATCTGTGTGGTGTTCTGGTCAGAGGGTTAGTGGTTCAGGTTAGATCTGGCTGCAGGTTTCTCTCCTTGCTCATCAGGAGTCATTGGTATCACCTGAGATCCCCCTCAGCTGCTGGTAATCAGCCTGCTGGGAGGCTCTATCAGCAGGTTGGCTGCTCAGTTGGCTGTGTGTCTGCAGAGGGTCAACACCTTCAGTTGGCTCTCTGGGTTTACGTTGTGTTGGGTGTTTTGTGGGTTTAGTGTCTGGTACCTTCTGTGTTGGTCTGTCATTTCTGGTAGATTTAGTGGGCTTAGCATAAAGACTGGAAACAGCTAGCCTGGTTCTGTTCTTCTGGCTTTACTGTATATGTTGCATACAGAGATGAGGGTGGTATTGATCTTCTTTAAACGGTATTTCAGATTTGGAGGAAAAACCCTCAATGTGCCAGAGTTTCTGCAGTTTTACCCTTTAGCCACTGTTTCACCAAATGGAGGAACTAAAATGTAAAATGATTGACATACTGATCACATCTGTGTAAGAGCTCTCTGTTGGAGCAGCTCGTAGTGTTTCCTGGACGTGACGGCCGATGTACTCACCTCCACTGGCGTACTCCATGATTAGGTAAAGGGTCTTATCAGTCTCAATCACCTCGAACAGCTGCACTGTAGTAACAGACACAGACATAGATTAAAATCATATCTATATATTTATATATAAACAGCTCAGCCGTCTGCCTGTCTGTCTTAATACCAACTAATGCTGTGGGCTTTTATATCCATATGGAGTTTCAGCTTTACAGAATCCGACCTCGTGACCTCGATACGAGGCCTGAGATGTTCGGTCAGCGGATGCTCTGAAGCTGATTCAAAGCATTACACTTCCATCTGGTCACACACACACATGGACACAAAACACAAACGCATGGACGCACACTAAGACACACATAAGAGATGTATGTGTGTGCCTTACCTATGTTAGGGTGATTTAAGCCTTTCATTATTCGTACCTCCCGAAAGAGCTGAGAAGAAGAAACAGAGTTTTAACGTCTTGATAACATTAAACATACAGTTAGTAGATCTGGTGTTTGAGTGTTTCACATCGGCTCCTCACGCTGACGTAGATCTGTGATTTAAAGTGCAGCTACGAGGGCTTCGTGTTCTTTTACATGCCAGAGAACCATGTCTGTTCTTTAGGGGTTGACTCAGTCTTTAGCTCTCAGGTCAGGCTGCCATGTGGGAATGAAATTACTATTCGAGGTTAAAAGATTCTTCTTGTGAAGAAACAGTTTTATTCTCTTAATCATCATTATTATTAATCCACTGAATCTCAGATGTGGATCATCACCAACATGTTAACAATCCGTCCACTAAACTGACCTGAAATAAGTTCATGAGAGTCCCGAGGACGTCCCGGTCAGAGGTACAGAAACTCGCCTGGATGGAGTAAGTTCAGACTAACGTCTTGTGAATCCTCCGTAGTCGTTCTCTTTATTGTCAGTGAGCGCATCGAGCCTTTACATCGGTTACATACTGTAGCCACAGATTCTATTAGCATGGACAAGGGGAACGTCAGAATATGTTTCCAGGTGTTGTATAAGGTTGAATAAAGCCTTTTGTGGCTCCAGACGAAGCTGCAAGATGTTTGATAAATGTCCTCGAGTGATGTCACTTGAGTCGGCATCGGTTGGGACTGAAGACTAAATCTGGAGCTGACCAGACGTCTGTAGCTCCTCATCTCTGTTAGAGGCTCCAGGTTACATCACACACCTGAATACATCAGACCGCCACATACGGGTTCTTCCCTAGAGGTCAAGGCCACGCCCCCTTCAGGGGGATAGGAAACTGAAGATCTCATAGACTTCAATGTAATCTGACGTATGTTTTGATTGTACTTTTGACAAGTTTGTCTGCATTCATCTCTTTTTATACAAACGTTTGTGTTATACACGTGTCTAATAATTATTTAGTGACCTTGCCTGAACCCGAGCGTTGGCGATACCGGAGTAATAAATGAAGGATGATCGCCGCCACGTCCCTTCAGTCTTCCCCCGTCCAACACAGTGGAGGATATCACTGATCCAGACATCTCTACATATCTGACTGAACCCCGCTGGGCTGAGTGTTGTCTGTTAATAAGCAACTGTTCGATCTACAGGCTGAGATTTAGTCTGATGCTGCTAGAACGTTAACGTATGACTGTATTACTAACGTTAGCTCGCCATGCTAGCATCATTCAGCAGGCTGACGGTGAATATTCACGTATCGTATGAGCCTCAGATCTCAGAGTGAAAGCTGACTCTGGATGTCTGGCATCACACACACACACACCTCAATCTCCGACCAAAATGTTAGTGGCCGAGTTGCATTGTGGGTAATGTAGTTTGGACAAGAAAGAAGAAGGCGTGGAATGAAAACAGACGATATCTTTGATTTCGCTGCGCTCATTTTGGTCATTTTTGAAACGGTCCATTGTGAGTGTGGCAGTACCGTACAAAGAGTACTGTTTTAATACAACACTTCATAGATTACATTAAATGACCCCGTGTCTATAGTCTCTATAGCACACTAACGTGCACTCAGAACTTATAACACACTAACGTGCACTCAGAACTTATAGCACGCTAACGTGCACTCAGAACTTATAACACACTAACGTGCACTCAGAACTTATAGCACGCTAACGTGCACTCAGAACTTATAACACGCTAACGTGCACTCAGAACTTATAGCACGCTAACGTGCACTCAGAACTTATAGCACGCTAACGTGCACTCAGAACTTATAACACACTAACGTGCACTCAGAACTTATAGCACGCTAACGTGCACTCAGAATTTATAGCACACTAACGTGCACTCAGAACTTATACCCCTAAGAGATCGGGGTCGGACCAGGACAAGCACACAAATGTAATAATCACTTCCTGTCTCTGATATTCATCCAAATGAGAACTTGTGAGGACCATCAAAGACCACACACACACACACACACACACACACACACACGTGATGAATATGCAGCCAGAAACAGACCAACTTCAACTTCTACTCTGTGAGTGATCTATCTAGTCTGGATCTCTCTAGTCTGGATCTATCTAGTCTGGATCTATCTAGTCTGGATCTCTCTAGTCTGGATCTCTCTAGTCTGGATCTATCTAGTCTGGATCTATCTAGTCTGGATCTATCTAGTCTGGATCTCTCTAGTCTGGATCTCTCTAGTCTGGATCTATCTAGTCTGGATCTATCTAGTCTGGATCTCTCTAGTCTGGATCTCTCTAGTCTGGATCTATCTAGTCTGGATCTATCTAGTCTGGATCTATCTAGTCTGGATCTCTCTAGTCTGGATCTCTCTAGTCTGGATCTATCTAGTCTGGATCTCTCTAGTCTGGATCTATCTAGTCTGGATCTCTCTAGTCTGGATCTCTCTAGTCTGGATCTATCTAGTCTGGATCTATCTAGTCTGGATCTCTCTAGTCTGGATCTATCTAGTCTGGATCTCTCTAGTCTGGATCTATCTAGTCTGGATCTCTCTAGTCTGGATCTATCTAGTCTGGATCTCTCTAGTCTGGATCTCTCTAGTCTGGGGGGATAGATGGAGCAGAGCGGGGGATTAAATGTGAGCCAGCTCTCCAAGCCAACTCTACTCTCCCTCAACAAAAGGCCGTCGCTGAGAACCGGCGACTCTCCTCCTCATCGTCATCTCCTCCTCCTCATCGTCAACTCTCCTCCTCATCGTCAACTCCTCCTCATCGTCAACTCCTCCTCATCGTCAATTCCTCCTTCTCATCGTCAACTCCTCCTTCTCATCGTCAACTCTCCTCCTCATCGTTAACTCCTCCTTCTCATCATCAACTCTCCTCCTCATCGTCAATTCCTCCTCCTCATCGTCAACTCTCCTCATCGTCACTCTCCTCATCGTCAACTCCTCCTCATCGTCAATTCCTCCT
The DNA here is from genome assembly GCA_014673565.1 of Sebastes schlegelii. Taxonomy (NCBI): domain Eukaryota; kingdom Metazoa; phylum Chordata; class Actinopteri; order Perciformes; family Sebastidae; genus Sebastes; species Sebastes schlegelii. Next base: position 35,252,977 of record CM025834.1, on the reverse strand, counting down.
TCTCATCGTCAACTCTCCTCATCGTCAACTCTCCTCCTCATCGTCAATTCCTCCTCCTCATCGTCAACTCTCCTCATCGTCAACTCCTCCTCCTCATCGTCAATTCCTCCTCCTCATCGTCACCTCCTCCTCATCGTCACCTCCTCCTACTCATCATCAACTCTCCTCCTCATCATCACCTCCTCCTTCTCATCGTCACCTCTCCTCCTCATCATCACCTCCTCCTTCTCATCATCAACTCTCCTCCTCATCGTCAACTACTCCTCATCGTCAATTCCTCCTTCTCATCGTCAACTCTCCTCATCGTCAACTCTCCTCCTCATCGTCAATTCCTCCTTCTCATCGTCAACTCTCCTCATCGTCAACTCTCCTCCTCATCGTCAATTCCTCCTCCTCATCGTCAACTCTCCTCATCGTCAACTCCTCCTCCTCATCGTCAATTCCTCCTCCTCATCGTCACCTCCTCCTCATCGTCACCTCCTCCTACTCATCATCAACTCTCCTCCTCATCATCACCTCCTCCTTCTCATCGTCACCTCCTCCTACTCATCATCAACTCTCCTCCTCATCATCACCTCCTCCTTCTCATCATCAACTCTCCTCCTCATCATCACCTCCTCCTTCTCATCGTCACCTCTCCTCCTCATCATCACCTCCTCCTTCTCATCATCAACTCTCCTTCTCATCGTCACCTCCTCCTCATCGTCAACTCTCCTCCTCATCATCAACTCTCCTTCTCATCGTCACCTCCTCCACCTCATCGTCCTCGTCAACTCTCCTCCTCATCGTCAACTCTCCTCATCGTCAACTCCTCCTCCTCATCGTCAATTCCTCCTCCTCATCGTCACCTCCTCCTCATCGTCACCTCCTCCTACTCATCATCAACTCTCCTCCTCATCATCACCTCCTCCTTCTCATCGTCACCTCTCCTCCTCATCATCACCTCCTCCTTCTCATCATCAACTCTCCTCCTACTCATCATCAACTCTCCTCCTCATCGTCAATTCCTCCTTCTCATCGTCAACTCTCCTCATCGTCAACTCTCCTCCTCATCGTCAATTCCTCCTTCTCATCGTCAACTCTCCTCATCGTCAACTCTCCTCCTCATCGTCAATTCCTCCTCCTCATCGTCAACTCTCCTCATCGTCAACTCCTCCTCCTCATCGTCAATTCCTCCTCCTCATCGTCACCTCCTCCTCATCGTCACCTCCTCCTACTCATCATCAACTCTCCTCCTCATCATCACCTCCTCCTTCTCATCGTCACCTCCTCCTACTCATCATCAACTCTCCTCCTCATCATCACCTCCTCCTTCTCATCATCAACTCTCCTCCTCATCATCACCTCCTCCTTCTCATCGTCACCTCTCCTCCTCATCATCACCTCCTCCTTCTCATCATCAACTCTCCTCCTCATCGTCACCTCCTTCTCATCGTCACCTCCTCCTCATCGTCAACTCTCCTCCTCATCATCAACTCTCCTTCTCATCGTCACCTCCTCCACCTCATCGTCCTCGTCAACTCTCCTCCTCATCGTCAACTCCTCCTCATCGTCACCTCCTCCTCATCGTCACCTCCTCCTCATTGTCACCTCCTCTCCTCTTCATCGTCCACTCCCCTCCTCTTCATCGTCACCTCCTCTCCTCTTCATCGTCCACTCCCCTCCTCTTCATCGTCACCTCCTCTCCTCTTCATCGTCCACTCCCCTCCTCATCGTCAACTCCTCTCCTCTTCATCGTCACCTCCTCTCCTCTTCATCGTCCACTCCCCTCTTCATCGTCAACTCCTCTCCTCTTCATCGCCAACTCCTCTCCTCTTCATCGTCCACTCCCCTCCTCATCGTCACCTCCTCTCCTCTTCATCGTCAACTCCAACCGGACACAGAAGATGGTGTGATAAGCTTTTCTCTCCTGTTTTCCCTTCTTCATTCAGTTCCTCTCGAAGTCTTCTCTTCAGCGCTGCCCCAACGTCACTGTTGCCATAGCGACCCAGGTATTAAGACCGGGCTCGTCCTCTCCCAGCTTCTCCAGCTGTGCCAGAGGGATTCTTGGGATACGTAGTGCTGACGCGTCTCATCATCCGGGCGTCCCATTAATCCCCACCGCTCGTCACGGCGAGGCCGAGTGGTACGATCCGTCAAAACAATAAACAACCCCTCCTCCCCCGGCAACATGTCCGACCCCAGTCAGTCAGCGCTAATGACCGATAGAGCTGACGGGGATGGACACAGAGAGGCTGCTGGCTTTAATCAAACATCTAGCAGATGGAAGTTTCACCTTCTATACTATTAAAGCTCTAATAGTATATATAATACTCCCCCATCAGAGAGGACAGGAGAACATCTCCTCCTGTAGTCTGCTGTCTCCTCTCAGCGGATGTTGAGGTTTGACTTCCCTTCTTCCTTTCTTCCTCCCCCTCTTTCAGCCTCCCCTATACAATACATCTCCCTCCTTTCCTTCTCCCCTCTACATACATTACTGTCCAGATTATGCTAATATGGGCTCTTTCATGTCTTCCACTAAGGATTTTCTCTCTAGCCCACAGGTATGTAAAGAAGCCCGCTATCATCACCGGCCAATTGTAAAGAGTATTCTCTCCAATCAGCAGCCGATCCTTCGCCTTTCTACTCTCTCCGTCCTCAATGTTGCACCGTTGTCTCTCGCAGCAGCCAGGCAGGACGATGGGGTAACAAACAAGTTGGAATTACATTTCCTGCTAGTCATCTCATATTCTAGCCAGGTATTGGTACGGGAAATCCATTTTCTTTTATGATACAAGCACCAGAAATATGATGAGTCAAAGTATCAGGATTACAGGAAGCCGGCGATCAAAGGGACGACGTACATTTATGTACTAAAGCCAGGATGATGCTGAAACAACCCAAAAGGTCACTGCTATCAGTAGAGCTGTAAATACGGAGACTGAGGAAAAGATTATTTTCTTTAATCACTATTTATTATTCTGGGCAAATCTTCTTGGACATTTTTAGAAGGTTGTTACCAGTAAAGTCAGAGATCCTCATGGCTCTGTTTTCAGGCTTTAGAACATCTAGCCCGTGATGAAAGACTTTGACCAATCACAGGTCATTACAGAGAGAGAGAGCGTTCCTATTGGCTGTTCATTCAACGGAGGCAGCTGTCAATCACTCACCAACTCCAATCAAACGGTGAAACTAGGCATGAGAACGTTTGCTCCGGCTGGTGGGCGGTGCTTGGTATTTCCCCAACAGATACAAGGCCTTTAGAAAGGAGCCTGGGTCACGCGTCATATCTTTGGGGGTATAACAAATGTGCAGTAAAGTCTGGCCTGCAATCGCCGAAATTAAGCCAATCGCAACGCAAGACCGCAACTTCAGTTACACTGTGCATGTTATACCCCAAAACCCATGTCCGCCCGCGACACAGCCTCCTTTCCATAGGCATGGACAGATCTCACAAACGTTCTCATGTTACAGCTCAACAGAACACTACCAGACGATTCTGACAACATCTGAGGACAGAAATAGGCATTAACGTAACAGAATATTGATCCATATCTGATCAGCGCTGCCTGGTTTCACCGATTGATCAGAGCTGGTGAGTGATTGACAGCTGCTCAGAGACGGAAGACTCCAGATCAGCTCTGACTGCTTGTTTTCCTCCGGTCTGTGAAATCTGGCAGATGCCGTTAGGAGCACCAGAGGACACCGGAGGACACCGGAGGACAGCGGAGGAACATGATGTTTTTCAGATTACCTGTCTCGTGCACTACTGTCAGGATATAGTGACCGTTTTTGATCATATTTGCTCCATTCTGCCGACTTCAGCTTTAATTCAACCTCCAGTGAATAAAAACGGGTCTTTTAATGTACGTAGTAAAACATACAGACGTCTTCGTCTTCCACACATAAAGAACTATCCTTTCATCCCTGAGTTGATCCTTCTGGTCGGTTCCCTTCTCGCCCTGCAGGCAAAGCAGCTCATGCAAGCTGAGGGAGGAATAAAGAGATAGAGAGGGAGAGCGAAAGAGAGAGGGAGAGAGAGAGGGAGAGAGATAGAGATAGAGAGAGAAAGGGAGGGAGGGAGAGAGAGAGAGGGAGGGAGAGAGATAGAGATAGAGAGAGAGAGGGAGGGAGGGAGAGAGAGAGAGGGAGGGAGAGAGGGAGAGCGAGAGAGATGGAGGGACACACTTATGGCTAAATGAGGGAGACACTTTGGCCCATATGTGCATATAGAAGCAGCAGGATGCGTCTCTCTCTTGATGCCTCGTCACCTGACTGACGAGCTCCAGAGATCAGATCTGAGTGTGTGATCAGCTCTGAGTAGTAGTGTGATCAGATCTGAGTAGTAGTAGTGTGATCAGATCTGAGTAGTAGTAGTGTGATCAGCTCTGAGTAGTAGTGTGATCAGATCTGAGTAGTAGTAGTAGTGATCAGATCTGAGTAGTAGTAGTGTGATCAGATCTGAGTAGTAGTGTGATCAGATCTGAGTAGTAGTAGTGTGATCAGATCTGAGTAGTAGTGTGATCAGATCTGAGTAGTAGTGTGATCAGATCTGAGTAGTAGTGTGATCAGATCTGAGTAGTAGTGTGATCAGATCTGAGTAGTAGTGTGATCAGATCGGAGCATGTGATCGGCTCTGAGTAGTAGTAATGTGATCAGATCTGAGTGTGTGATCGGCTCTGAGTAGTAGTAGTGTGATCAGATCTGAGTGTGTGATCGGCTCTGAGCATGTGATCAGATCTGAGTGTGTGATCAGCTCTGAGTAGTAGTAGTGTGATCAGATCTGAGTAGTAGTGTGATCAGATCTGAGTAGTAGTGTGATCAGATCTGAGTAGTAGTGTGATCAGATCTGAGTAGTAGTAGTGTGATCAGATCTGAGTAGTAGTAGTGATCAGATCTGAGTAGTAGTGTGATCAGATCTGAGTAGTAGTAGTGTGATCAGATCTGAGTAGTAGTAGTGATCAGATCTGAGTAGTAGTGTGATCAGCTCTGAGTAGTAGTAGTGTGATCAGATCTGAGTAGTAGTAGTGTGATCAGATCTGAGTAGTAGTAGTGATCAGATCTGAGTAGTAGTGTGATCAGATCTGAGTAGTAATAGTGTGATCAGATCTGAGTAGTAGTGTGATCAGATCTGAGTAGTAGTAGTGTGATCAGATCTGAGTAGTAGTGTGATCAGATCTGAGTAGTAGTAGTGTGATCAGATCTGAGTAGTAGTGTGATCAGATCTGAGTAGTAGTAGTGTGATCAGATCTGAGTAGTAGTAGTGTGATCAGATCTGAGTAGTAGTAGTGTGATCAGATCTGAGTAGTAGTGTGATCAGATCTGAGTAGTAGTGTGATCAGATCTGAGTAGTAGTGTGATCAGATCTGAGTAGTAGTGTGATCAGATCTGAGTAGTAGTAGTGTGATCAGATCTGAGTAGTAGTAGTGTGATCAGATCTGAGTAGTAGTGTGATCAGATCTGAGTAGTAGTAGTGTGATCAGATCTGAGTAGTAGTGTGATCAGATCTGAGTAGTAGTAGTGTGATCAGATCTGAGTAGTAGTAGTGTGATCAGATCTGAGTAGTAGTGTGATCAGATCTGAGTAGTAGTAGTGTGATCAGATCTGAGTAGTAGTGTGATCAGATCTGAGTAGTAGTAGTGGTAGTAGTGTGATCAGATCTGAGTAGTAGTGTGATCAGATCTGAGTAGTAGTGTGATCAGATCTGAGTAGTAGTGTGATCAGATCTGAGTAGTAGTGTGATCAGATCTGAGTAGTAGTAGTGTGATCAGATCTGAGTAGTAGTGTGATCAGATCTGAGTAGTAGTGTGATCAGATCTGAGTAGTAGTAGTGTGATCAGATCTGAGTAGTAGTGTGATCAGATCTGAGTAGTAGTGTGATCAGATCTGAGTAGTAGTAGTGTGATCAGATCTGAGTAGTAGTGTGATCAGATCTGAGTAGTAGTAGTGTGATCAGATCTGAGTAGTAGTAGTGTGATCAGATCTGAGTAGTAGTAGTGATCAGATCTGAGTAGTAGTGTGATCAGATCTGAGTAGTAGTAGTGGTAGTAGTGTGATCAGATCTGAGTAGTAGTAGTGTGATCAGATCTGAGTAGTAGTGTGATCAGATCTGAGTAGTAGTAGTGATCAGATCTGAGTAGTAGTAGTGTGATCAGATCTGAGTAGTAGTAGTGTGATCAGATCTGAGTAGTAGTGTGATCAGATCTGAGTAGTAGTGTGATCAGATCTGAGTAGTAGTAGTGTGATCAGATCTGAGTAGTAGTAGTAGTGTGATCAGATCTGAGTAGTAGTAGTGTGATCAGATCTGAGTAGTAGTAGTGATCAGATCTGAGTAGTAGTAGTGTGATCAGATCTGAGTAGTAGTAGTGTGATCAGATCTGAGTAGTAGTGTGATCAGATCTGAGTAGTAGTGTGATCAGATCTGAGTAGTAGTAGTGTGATCAGATCTGAGTAGTAGTGTGATCAGATCTGAGTAGTAGTAGTAGTGTGATCAGATCTGAGTAGTAGTAGTGATCAGATCTGAGTAGTAGTAGTAGTGTGATCAGATCTGAGTAGTAGTGTGATCAGATCTGAGTAGTAGTGTGATCAGATCTGAGTAGTAGTGTGATCAGATCTGAGTAGTGGTAGTGTGATCAGATCTGAGTAGTAGTAGTAGTGATCAGATCTGAGTAGTAGTAGTGTGATCAGATCTGAGTAGTAGTGTGATCAGATCTGAGTAGTAGTGTGATCAGATCTGAGTAGTAGTAGTGTGATCAGATCTGAGTAGTAGTAGTGATCAGATCTGAGTAGTAATAGTAGTGTGATCAGATCTGAGTAGTAATAGTAGTGTGATCAGATCTGAGTAGTAGTAGTGATCAGATCTGAGTAGTAGTGTGATCAGATCTGAGTAGTAGTAGTGTGATCAGATCTGAGTAGTAGTAGTGATCAGATCTGAGCATGTGATCGGCTCTGAGTAGTAGTAGTGGTAGTAGTGTGATCAGATCTGAGTAGTAGTAGTGATCAGATCTGAGTAGTAGTGTGATCAGATCTGAGTAGTAGTAGTGTGATCAGATCTGAGTAGTAGTAGTGATCAGATCTGAGCATGTGATCGGCTCTGAGTAGTAGTAGTGGTAGTAGTGTGATCAGATCTGAGTAGTAGTAGTGATCAGATCTGAGTAGTAGTGTGATCAGATCTGAGTAGTAGTAGTGATCAGATCTGAGTAGTAGTGTGATCAGATCTGAGTAGTAGTAGTGGTAGTAGTGTGATCGGCTCTGAGTAGTAGTAGTGTACTGAACCAACACACAGAACCACCACACATAACCACCACACAGAACCAACACTCAGAAACAACACACATAACCAACACTCAGAACCACCACACAGAAACAACACTCAGAACCAACACACAGAAACAACACTCAGAAGCCGTCGTGGTGACGTACAGCTGATGTGTTCTAGAGACACCTCAAACCCAACATCATCACAGAACCGCTCTAAAAGCATCACAGCGTTCTTTGTTATCCTCAGCAACGTGTGTTTGGGAAGACAAATTAAGAACAGAAGAAAGGACGGGTTGGTCGCCGTGATCTCCGAGATGAGTCACCCCTCTCTCAGGGCAGTGATTAGCCCTGAGAGAGACGAGAGATGATCTCTGGAGCAGAGGTCTCCTCTCGCTCCCATCCAGTCCCCAGCACCTGCCAAACAGCATCACATCCCACGAGCCCTCTCTCCATCAGCTGCTCTCTCGGTCCTACCCCCCCCCCCCCCAGGAGGAAACAGCTGAGGATAAACCTGAACCTCTCCAAGCCCCCGACGGCGTGGTGCTATTTCGTTGGATTACATCAATGTGACAATGTGTGTATATATAATACATATATATATATATATATATATGTATTATATAAAGAGGAACAACTCACCTTTTGTAGGCTGGTTGGGTTCAACTGAGTTTTGTCAATGATTTTTATTGCAACCTGGAAGAGACGTCAAGGAAAGTTTAGATGAGAAGTAAACACACCACCATCAGCCTCCATTCCTCCATCAACACCACTACCTACCCTACTGTACGGTATACAGGCCATTCCTCCATTAACACCACTACCTACCTATCCTACTGTACGGTATACAGGCCATTCCTCCATCAACACCACTACCTACCCTACTGTACGGTATACAGGCCATTCCTCCATTAACACCACTACCTACCTACCCTACTGTACGGTATACAGGCCATTCCTCCATCAACACCACTACCTACCTATCCTACTGTACGGTATACAGGCCATTCCTCCATCAACACCACGACCTACCCTACTGTACGGTATACAGGCCATTCCTCCATTAACACCACTACCTACCTACCCTACTGTACGGTATACAGGCCATTCCTCCATCAACACCACTACCTACCCTACTGTACGGTATACAGGCCATTCCTCCATCAACACCACTACCTACCCTACTGTACGGTATACAGGCCATTCCTCCATTAACACCACTACCTACCCTACTGTACGGTATACAGGCCATTCCTCCATCAACACCACTACCTACCCTACTGTACGGTATACAGGCCATTCCTCCATTAACACCACTACCTACCCTACTGTACGGTATACAGGCCATTCCTCCATTAACACCACTACCTACCTACCCTACTGTACGGTATACAGGCCATTCCTCCATCAACACCACTACCTACCCTACTGTACGGTATACAGGCCATTCCTCCATCAACACCACTACCTACCCTACTGTACGGTATACAGGCCATTCCTCCATTAACACCACTACCTACCCTACTGTACGGTATACAGGCCATTCCTCCATTAACACCACTACCTACCCTACTGTACGGTATACAGGCCATTCCTCCATTAACACCACTACCTACCCTACTGTACGGTATACAGGCCATTCCTCCATCAACACCACTACCTACCCTACTGTACGGTATACAGGCCATTCCTCCATTAACACCACTACCTACCTATCCTACTGTACGGTATACAGGCCATTCCTCCATCAACACCACTACCTACCCTACTGTACGGTATACAGGCCATTCCTCCATTAACACCACTACCTACCTACCCTACTGTACGGTATACAGGCCATTCCTCCATCAACACCACTACCTACCTATCCTACTGTACGGTATACAGGCCATTCCTCCATCAACACCACTACCTACCCTACTGTACGGTATACAGGCCATTCCTCCATCAACACCACTACCTACCCCACTGTACGGTATACAGGCCATTCCTCCATCAACACCACTACCTACCCTACTGTACGGTATACAGGCCATTCCTCCATCAACACCACTACCTATCCTACTGTACGGTATACAGGCCATTCCTCCATTAACACCACTACCTACCCTACTGTACGGTATACAGGCCATTCCTCCATCAACACCACTACCTATCCTACTGTACGGTATACAGGCCATTCCTCCATTAACACCACTACCTACCCTACTGTACGGTATACAGGCCATTCCTCCATTAACACCACTACCTACCCTACTGTACGGTATACAGGCCATTCCTCCATTAACACCACTACCTACCCTACTGTACGGTATACAGGCCATTCCTCCATCAACACCACTACCTATCCTACTGTATGGTATACAGGCCATTCCTCCATTAACACCACTACCTACCCTACTGTACGGTATACAGGCCATTCCTCCATTAACACCACTACCTACCTACCCTACTGTAAGGTATACAGGCCATTCCTCCATCAACACCACTACCTACCTATCCTACTGTACGGTATACAGGCCATTCCGCCATTAACACCACTACCTACCTACCCTACTGTACGGTATACAGGCCATTCCTCCATTAACACCACTACCTACCCTACTGTACGGTATACAGGCCATTCCTCCATTAACACCACTACCTACCCTACTGTACGTTATACAGGCCATTCCTCCATCAACACCACTACCCAACCTACTGTACGGTATACAGGCCATTCCTCCATCAACACCACTACCTACCTACCCTACTGTATTGTATACAGGCCATTCCTCCATCAACACCACTACCTACCTATCCTACTGTACGGTATACAGGCCATTCCTCCATCAACACCACTACCCAACCTACTGTACGGTATACAGGCCATTCCTCCATCAACACCACTACCTACCCTACTGTACGGTATACAGGCCATTCCTCCATCAACACCACTACCTACCCTACTGTACGGTATACAAGCCATTCCTCCATCAACACCACTACCTACCCTACTGTACGGTATACAGGCCATTCCTCCATTAACACCACTACCTACCCTACTGTACGGTATACAGGTCATTCCTCCATCAACACCACTACCTACCTACACTACTGTACGGTATACAAGCCCGGCTCATTGCAACAACACAATTCATACGTGTATTCTGGATTTCTACTAGAACATGTTTGCCTGCTTTAATGTTCAAAAAACACATTATTTTTCTCATCCTGTCCGTCTGAATATCCCTGTATTCACCCTTTAGCTCCTTGAATCACGTTTTCTGATCTAGACAGCAACAATAAACTGACTGGTTGTCTTATTTCAGTTTGTGTGTTGGTAGGAACTCCACATACCTAAATGGACTTACATAAGCACTGAAGAAGTGAGTTGTTCATAATATGTCCTCTTTAAAGTAAAGGGATTGAAATAATTTGTCTTCAGATAATCCACTAGGATGATGTTATTTCACTCAAAAGAACTGGTTGACCAAAAAAACTTCTATTGGAGATTCATTCATACTTTACTTCTTTATAAATATGTTAAATGATGATGTTGCAGATTAAATACTTGACCAGATCACATCGCAACGACACCGGCATCATCCATCATCTACCCATCCATCTCCTCCTTCCCTCCTCCCACTACGGACCTCCGCCGCCCCCGGGTCTCACCTCCTTGCCCGTCAGGATGTGGCGGGCCAGCTTGACCTTGGCGAAGTTTCCCTTGCCGATAGTCTTGAGCAGCCGGTAGTTGCCGATGTGCGGCTGCTCGTCGGAGCAGGAGGCAATGGAGTTCCTGCACCGGGCGCCCAGCGAGCGGCTGGACTGGCTGGTGGCCTTGTCTGAGCGGCTGGCCCCCAGCGACACATGCTGGAAGAGAAGAAGATGAGGGGGGGTGTTAAAGAGAGGAGAGAGGGGGGTCACTCACTGTGCCAACACCAATATCACATAGAGCAGGCTGCCAAAGCAACTCAGGAGCGCCTGTACGGAGCACTGATGGTCTCCAGGAGCTAAACGGTCTGGGTGAGTCCTTCTGTCTCTGCCAGCTGGTTATCAACTCTGATCATCAGACTATATAGAGACAATAATTAATCTCTTTATAGGCAGCAAATAAACTTATTAAGGTCCTGACACACCGAGCCGACGGTCGGACAGTTTGGGGCCGTCAGTGAGCGTCTGTCGGACTAGTTTTTGCGGTGTGTCTCTCACCGTCGGCTCTAGTCGAAGGAAATGCACCGGTCATCGATCCCAACTTTGGTAGTGGCCAAACGGCGGTACTACAACTTCTGTGTCCGTCACATGATGCCATCGGGCCCAAAAAGGCTTTTTCCCATAGACTTCCATTGGGAAAGAGACATCTGTAACTCAGAAGATCATTGATTCTGAGGTGAATCAACTCCCCATTACGAACACTCTACTAGTCCTGCTTTAAATCATTAAAACACACTAACAGCTGAATCCAGAGTTATTCTCTTCCTCTGTTCATGTGAATGAGACCCAGACCGAGGCTGGAGCGCCAAGCCGTGACGACAGCGTGACGTCGGGACCCCGTGACCGAGTCATGTGACCGAGCGGACGCTACTGCGCGTGTTACATGTGCCCGAGATCTGCCAAGATCCGGGTAGCTTTCCAGACGGAAGTCGAGCCATTTAGGCTTCATGCTCCACTGAGCAACTTTCATAGGAATGAACGGAGCGACGACTCCAACCCTGGATCCAGTTCTCTCTATACATCCATACATCCATCCTGTCGCAAGCTTGGCACCTGAGCACCGGCGGTGGAGTCCGTCGGTGAGAGAAATCGCTCTGATTGTCTGTTCAGATTAAGCGAAATAGTGCACGAGAAGAGAAACGGAAGTGAGGAAAGCAAGCCAACGAGGACAAACACAGAAGGCTCTTCTCATTGTTCATCTTCATCTGATCGTTCCAACGCACAGACGTTTTCACAGCGACATGAACATCTAAAATGAAATTCAGTGGTGAGTGAGAGTGGTGTGAAAACGGTTAATGTACGTATCATAACAACGGCTTGTATATCCGCTGTCCTCGCGCTTCCTGTTTCCCTTTCTGAATGATGAATACAGACTATACCGCCGCCTGCTGGTGTGGAGAGTTATTTCCTCTCACGCAGACGCAGAACGTACTGTACTGCACGTGGTAACTGGCGACGCAACAGGCGGCCTTCATCGCCGCTAGTTCTTTGGTGTCGTGTCGGTGTGTCCGGGTCCAGGGAACTCGCCACAGAGTATCTGCTGTATTTGTGGAAGTCACTGAGCGGCTCTTAGCCTCACAGTAGAGTGTAAATATCACTGAGATAAACATATAGAATCTATAGATAGAATGAGAAAGTGACGTGTGTGTCTGAGTCTCATCGCCAGGTGTTTGGAGTGATGCTGAGCTGAGCTCCATGTGAACACTCGCCTCTCGTTTCTGGGTTAACAGCTGTTGAGCACATGAAACACTCGAAACATATTGTTTCCGTTTTGGGTTCAGCATCGTCTTCTTTAGACGTCTACTACTGGACTGCTGGAAGAAGTCTCCATGCAATATGACGGAGTATATAAACTGCTGCTGCTGCTGTTAACACTACTAATACTGCTGCTACTACTACTGGACTGCTGGAAGAAGTCTCCATGCAATATGACCGAGTATATAAAGGTAATACTTCCACTGCAACCTGAGGTCGCCCTGAAGCAGCTGCTGCTGCAACTACTACTACTGCTGCTGCAACTGCTGCTGCTGCAACTACTACTACTGCTGCTGCAACTACTACTACTGCTGCTGCAACTACTACTACTACTGCTGCTGCTGCAACTGCTACTGATGCTGCAACTACTACTACTACTGCTGCTGCTGCAACTACTACTACTGCTGCTGCAACTACTACTACTACTGCTGCTGCTGCAACTGCTACTGATGCTGCTGCTGCAACTACTACTACTACTGCTGCTGCTGCAACTGCTGCTGCTGCAACTACTACTGCTGCTGCTGCTGCAACTACTGCTACTACTACTACTACTACTACTATTACTACTGCAACTACTACTACTGGTACTACTACTACTGCTGCAACTACTACTACTGCTGCTACTGCTGCTGCTACTGCTAATACTACTACTGCTGATAATACTACTACTACTGCTGCTGCTGCTAATACTACTACTGCCGCTGCTGCTGCTATTACTACTGCTGCTGCTGCTGTGACTACTAATGCTGCTGCTGCTGC
>CM025834.1:35231721-35234431 GCA_014673565.1 Sebastes schlegelii | reverse complement strand
TCTCATTCATTTCACATATAAAATATAATTCACATTAGTAACAGAACAAGTTAATATAAGTTAATATCACACAATCAATATCAGAAAGTGACCTGCGCTGACGGTGACGGCTTCAATGAACTGCTCTCTCCACGAGTGCGTGCCGATGACCACGGCCAGGCTGGTGTCCTTCAGCAGTTTGTCCACCGTGTTCTGGTACAGCACAGATATACGTCAGTAATGAGGCAGTCACAGCTCATATTCATATCAATATATACATATATATTATATATTATAATAATATCTGTCAATCATGATTGGCCATAATTCATTTTATCTGTTCATAATGAACCTTAAAGGAGATTAGTCCAGTATTTAATCCTCTCATCAAACATGGGAGTGGACTAATATGCTGCTTTATGTAAATGTATGTATATATTTATTATTATAAATCAATGAACAACACAAATCAATGACAGATATTGATCCAGAAACCCTCACAGGTACTGCATTTAGCATAAAACTATATGCTCACATCAGAACATGGCAAACTGCAGCCCAACAGGCATAATATGAATATGGTTCATATTCATATTATACCAACAGATCAACATCAGCTTCACTGATCTGCTGCAGAATAAACGTCCCACACAGCCAACACATGAATGAACACACATCTCGGATCAGGATGTGATGTCTCATGTGATGAGAGAAGAGTTGAGGATGGAGAACATGTCGTGTTTCTGTAGTTTAATGAGAGTTAAAGGAGTTAAAGGAGATGAGGAGAGTCTAACAGAGGGAACTGTACCTGGTCCAGGACTCCGTTGGGAGTCTGATGAGTGAAGAGGAGCTGAGCTGGTTAATCAACTCAAACACATTAAACAACAACCCCGACTGCTGACCGCTGACCCCCGAACCCTCAGCTGACCCTGACCCCCCAGCTGACCCCCCGACCCCGACCCCTCAGCTGACCCCAACCCCTCAGCTGACCTCGACCCCTCAGCTGACCCCCGACCCCGACCCCCTCAGCTGACCCCAACCCCTCAGCTGACCCCCGACCCCGACCCCTCAGCTGACCCCGACCCCTCAGCTGACCCCGACCCCTCAGCCGACCCCGACTCCTCAGCTGACCCCCGATCCCGACCCCTCAGCTGACCCCCGATCCCTCAGCTGACCCCTGACCCCTCAGCCGACCCCGACCCCTCAGCTGACCCCCCACCCCGACCCCCTCAGCTGACCCCCGATCCGTCAGCTGACCCCCGACCCCCTCAGCTGACACCGACCCCTGAGCTGACCCCCGACCCCTGAGCTGACCCCCCGACCCCTGAGCTGACCCCGACCCCTCAGCTGCTGATATTACATCTACATCTATTACAGCCTTTAAAGTAAACACCACTCAACTGAAGAATGGAGATATACAGATTAGTTAGCCTATTTCACAAACACTTACTCTTAACCTGAAATATACCTGTGTTAGTGTTTAACCCAGCGTATACCTGTATTAGTGTTTAACCCAGCGTATACCTGTATTAGTGTTTAACCTAGAATATACCTGTGTTAGTGTTTAACCCAGCGTATACCTGTATTAGTGTTTAACCCAGCGTATACCTGTATTAGTGTTTAACCCAGCGTATACCTGTGTTAGTGTTTAACCCAGCGTATACCTGTATTAGTGTTTAACCCAGCGTATACCTGTATTAGTGTTTAACCCAGCGTATACCTGTGTTAGTGTTTAACCCAGCGTATACCTGTATTAGTGTTTAACCCAGCGTATACCTGTGTTAGTGTTTAACCCAGCGTATACCTGTGTTAGTGTTTAACCCAGCGTATACCTGTATTATTATTTAACCCAGCGTATACCTGTGTTAGTGTTTAACCCAGCGTATACCTGTATTATTATTTAACCCAGCGTATACCTGTGTTAGTGTTTAACCCAGCGTATACCTGTGTTAGTGTTTAACCCAGCGTATACCTGTGTTAGTGTTTAACCCAGCGTATACCTGTATTATTATTTAACCCAGCGTATACCTGTGTTAGTGTTTAACCCAGCGTATACCTGTATTATTATTTAACCCAGCGTATACCTGTGTTAGTGTTTAACCCAGCGTATACCTGTATTATTATTTAACCCAGCGTATACCTGTGTTAGTGTTTAACCCAGCGTATACCTGTATTATTATTTAACCCAGCGTATACCTGTATTAGTGTTTAACCCAGCGTATACCTGTATTATTATTTAACCCAGCGTATACCTGTATTATTATTTAACCCAGCGTATACCTGTGTTAGTGTTTAACCCAGCGTATACCTGTATTATTATTTAACCCAGCGTATACCTGTATTAGTGTTTAACCCAGCGTATACCTGTATTATTATTTAACCCAGCGTATACCTGTATTAGTGAGGTCTTCTATCACACACCTTGAACTCACAGGACTCCTCGATGACGACCTCCAGCCTGCTGTGCTCCCCCAGGATGGGTTTCCCCATCTCAGAGATCCTCCGGGCCTCCTCCTCCTCCGGGCTCGGGTTCCCTGTTAGAGAGCAGACGGACCCTTAACATCATCTGGATTCACATCTGGATTCACATCTGGATTCACATTTATTATGTCATTTACAAAACACACATACACCCTACAGCTCAGCTAAGGGCCTCAGCTAAGGGCCTCAGCTAAGGGCCCGTACCCCCTCAGCTAAGGGCCTCAGCTAAGGGCCTCAGCTAAGGGCCCGT
>CM025834.1:35216721-35226721 GCA_014673565.1 Sebastes schlegelii | reverse complement strand
GGCTCATTAACCGTGGTAGGCCACCTGGCTAGGGGAAGGGACACCTGGCCCTCCGGGTTGGGGGTTGTACGTGGGGCCAGCAACCCAGCTACATAAAAAGAAAAAGGCTACAGAAACGTCAACAAGAAATCAAAGCACATCAACCCTGGAGGAGATGGATCTTCTACACCAAGATTGATGACGCCAGGTGGTGAAAGCCGAAAGACTCCGGAAGCCACAAGGCCGACTACCCTTCTTTAAAAAGGAAAAGAGGAAGGCCAAAGAACAGCTGGCGTCGAGACCTCGAGGCAGACACCAAAGGAATGGGCTACACCTGGAACCAGCTGGAGAGAAAGGTCCAGCATAGAGATGGCTGCAGAAGCCTTGGTGACCGTCTATTTCCCAAGAGCGGCAAAAGGACTCAGTAAGGAAGTAAGCAAGTAAGCAATACAAACATTTTGTCCCTAAAATCAATGAACGATTGTGATCATTAATCGTGATCTCAATAATGTGATTATCATTTTGGTCATAATCGTGCAGCCCTGATATAGAAGAGGAGGGATTTATTGAGACGGACTAACATGTTGTTGGTTTTGGTCTTTTTCTTTCCTATACTTTAAACAATATTTGTTTGAGGGTTCTTGATAATGTGAAATCCTTGTTTTAATGTTTAGTATGTTGAAGAGTAGAGTCACAGTGTCTGGCTCTGCCTCCTCAACAACACACTAATGCTCTATAGGAAGTACATCCATCAGACTGAGTGGCTCCAGCCGTCTTATCTCCCAGGCAGAACCTCTGGTTGCTGACCGGTTGCTGACCGGAGCTCACCTGGTCTTCTCGTTGGTGAACTCCAGCTCTCCTCTGGCCTCCTCGTAGTCCACGCCGGCCTTGGCGCTGCCGTCCTCCGTGTGGTACGGCACGGCGACGGTGCCCCTAGAGCCCGAGTTCCTCACCACCGTCACCGCCAGCGTGCCGGTGCTCTCGCTGATGCGCAGCATGCGCTGGCCGAAGGTGAAGATGCCGGCGTGGTCGTCGTCCAAGATGGTGATGGTGGCGACCAGCGGCTCCACCAGTCTGCCCTTCGGTGGACTTCCTGTCCCTTCACCTCCACCTTCCTCTAACCTCAGGTTCTGGAGACGCACAAAGAAGTGCTCGTCCTCCTCAAAGATGTCATCGTCCAAGATGCCCACCTGGAGAGAACAGAGTATGGACAGTACGGTCACTCTCCTCACGGAGGCAAAACGCCACATTCACACCAACAGAGAAGCCAGTCTTCGCCTCACTTTACTCGAGTTGGACCGCCGCTATCATCTGTGTTCATTCGCTCTAGATGCTCCAGAGAGGAGGAGCTCGTCTCCATGGATACCAACATGTCCTCCATCAACCATGGAAGAAATAACCTCTGTAGCTGCTTTGTACATGTTGTGGAAGTTCCAGATACGTCAGAAAACCAAACGCCGTCATGTCTGCGTTCATAACGTCACCCGGCGGCGAGCTGTATTCACATACTGTGTCAACGCTGAGAGGCTTTAGCAACACAGCGTCACGCAAATCTCTCAAGTTGAAATCTTTCAACTCCCTCGAATGACGTGTATTTCACGCATTCATGTCACGTCATTCGCGTCGCAGGGTGTGAATTTGCGTCTATACGCCTCTTTGCATTGACTGTGTGTGTAAAGTTTGCTTTGCGCTTGGCGTGAAGGAACTGGAAGGCTTTAAGAGTTTGAATGAAAACACACAACACACACTACAACACAACTTTCTACAGTACTACTCCAGAGTCCCGTTGAAATGAAACTCTGAGATGTAATGAACTACCTTTCAGAGTCCCTCTTCCCCTTACTCGAAACATACAGAACTACCTGTCACCTCACCCTGATCTCTTTGCGGCTCTCTCCGGGCTTAAACACCAGCGTTCCTTCACTGAACTCGTAGTCCGCTCCGGCGTTGGCCGAGCCGTTCTCTGTACAGTAGTCCACACAGAAAGAGTTCTGGCCCGTGCCCCCCTCCAGGATCACCCCGACGCTCAGAGAGCCACAGTTCTCCGTGCACTGGTACTGAGCACTTTCAAAGCAGATGTGCGAGCACGTGGCCTTGTCGTCTTCCGAGGCTCCTGAGCGGCGAGAGTGCTCGGCGGCGTGTTTCCTCAGTATGTTGCCGGCGCCGATCATCAGCCGCGTGGCCTGGACGCGGTAGAAGGCGCGGCTCTTCTTCTGGTGGACCAGGGCCGAGTAGTTGGCCATCTCAATCAGCTGGTCCAGGTCCTTGTCAGGGTGTTTTCTCCTTCAGGTCCTTCAGGATACGGACCACCTGTCCAAGAGAGGAAACCGGTTATACAGGAACAAACCACGTTGATGAAAATAAACCAGTTATACAGGAACAAACCACGTTAATGAAAATAAACCGGTTATACAGTAAAGAACCACGTTAATAAAGATAAACCGGTTATACAGGAACAAACCATATTAATAAAGATAAACCGGTTATACAGTAAATAACCATATTAATAAAGATAACCGGTTATACAGGAACAAACCACGTTAATGAAGATAAACCGGTTATACAGGAACAAACCACGTTGATGAAAATAAACCAGTTATATAGGAACAAACCACGTTAATGAAAATAAACCGGTTATACAGTAAAGAACCACGTTAATAAAGATAAACCGGTTATACAGGAACAAACCATATTAATAAAGATAAACCGGTTATACAGTAAATAACCATATTAATAAAGATAACCGGTTATACAGGAACAAACCACGTTAATGAAGATAAACCGGTTATACAGTAAATAACCACATTAATAAAGATAAACCGGTTATACAGTAAATAACCACGTTAATAAAGATGAACCGATTATGCAGGAACAAACCACGTTAATGAAGATAAAACAGTTATACAGTAAAGAACCACGTTAATGAAGATAAACCGGTTATACAGTAAAGAACCACGTTAATGAAGATAAACCGGTTATACAGGAACAAAACATATTTATAAAGATAAACCTGCTCCAGCTCCCGTTACAACACGACTTCCTTTATAATGACAGAAGTGTTGGTGTTTCTGGGGACCAAACTTTGATGAAGTGCATCTTGCAGACTAATGCCAGACTCTTTATGAAGACAACCTTTGGCTCAGCCTCCTACTGATCAACTTCCTGCTGTTCAGACTCCTGCTGGGACTGAATGCTGCTAGCAGCAGGAAACCTGATACTTCCCTTAAACTCCCATTGAAGCAGCTTAAAAGTACTAAAAACATGATCCAGCAGTGGGCCTAATGGGTCGAGATGTTCTCCTGCTGGCAGCTTCCTGCCTTTACTGAAGTACTACACAAGACTTCCTTCCCCTTTAAGAGAACAGGAGCCGAAGTCTGAGTGAAAAAATCATTTTGTAATTGAACTGAATCAATCTTCAGTCTCACCTCGTCTTCGTTCTGGTCCAGTTCATGACGTGAGTCTATAGCAGCATCTCTTACCTCGTCTTTGTTCTGGTCCAGTTCATAATGTGAGTCTACAGCAGCATCTCTTACCTCGTCTTTGTTCTGGTCCAGTTCATGACGTGAGTCTATAGCAGCATCTCTTACCTCGTCTTTGTTCTGGTCCAGTTCATAATGTGAGTCTACAGCAGCATCTCTTACCTCGTCTTTGTTCTGGTCCAGTTCATGACGTGAGTCTATAGCAGCATCTCTTACCTCGTCTTTGTTCTGGTCCAGTTCATGATGTGAGTCTACAGCAGCATCTCTTACCTCGTCTTTGTTCTGGTCCAGTTCATGATGTGAGTCTACAGCAGCATCTCTTACCTCGTCTTTGTTCTGGTCCAGTTCATAATGTGAGTCTACAGCAGCATCTCTTACCTCGTCTTTGTTCTGGTCCAGTTCATGATGTGAGTCTACAGCAGCATCTCTTACCTCGTCTTTGTTCTGGTCCAGTTCATAATGTGAGTCTACAGCAGCATCTCTTACCTCGTCTTTGTTCTGGTCCAGTTCATGACGTGAGTCTATAGCAGCATCTCTTACCTCGTCTTTGTTCTGGTCCAGTTCATGACGTGAGTCTATAAGCAGCATCTCTTACCTCGTCTTTGTTCTGGTCCAGTTCGTTGCCGGTCTGCACGGAGACGGTCACACTGGACGAGTTTCCAGGACACGCACCGCCGTCTGCCAGCTTCCCGTCCATGATGATGTCGATTCCTTTGGGCGCCAGGTCGCCTTCCATCTCCACCACGATGCCGTGCCTCTTGTCGGCGCGGTAACGCTTGTGCATGTATTTGTAAAAGAGGAGGCGACGGTCGGCGATCCACGCCAAGAGCACACACACAGGGAAATAAAGCAGCGTCACTACGGCCTCCCACACCTGGAGACACAGGTAACATGAGCGTTACACGATTTACACACTCCGTTTACTAATAAATACATATTTCTATTTCTATAAATCTATATATTTCTATACAGCCGTCGTTAGCACACCTCTACGACGCCGGGGGAGATGACAGACAGGATGAGGTAGAGCCAGATGTAGGCGAAGATACTCCAGAAGGACGTGATGAAGAACACTCGCAGGTGTTTGATCTTGCGTGACTCTCCATTGGGGATGACCCAAACACACAGACCGATGATCACAAACATGTTGAAGGCGGCGCTGCCCACGATGGTGCTCGGACCGAGCTCCCCCGCATGAAAGCCGTGTCCACACACCTGTCGACAGGTAAGGGACAGAAGAGACAAACGTCACATAGATCAGAATCAACGAGCTTTTTAATGCTGACTGGAGCTGAGTTTAACACTAGAACTCTATCAGAACATGCCGACGTGTGAGAGGATGCTCAAACATTAAATATATATGAATATATACAGAGGATGAACTATATGATCCATTTATAGGCTGAAAGAAATACCTGTATAAATATGAAGTTCTGTTCACTAAGGATGCAGCGACACGACTGTTATCTGCATCGCGTGGCGGCTGCGTGATTGACGCCCCGCTTGGCGGCTGCGTGGTTGACGCGCCGCGTGGCGGCTGCGTGGTTGACGCCCCGCTTGGCGGCTGCGTGATTGACGCGCCGCGTGGCGGCTGCGTGATTGACGCGCCGCGTGGCGGCTGCGTGATTGATGCGTCAGGTGCTCACACCAGCTGCGTTACTGCGTTACTCTTTCTTTCTACATAGAGTTCTCCTTCCATAATGTCCGTTTCATTTCATTATAAATCATTTATATTTATTTTAGACAGAGAAAGGTTAAGAAAGGTAATTAGTAAATAATAGTAATATTATCAGTGCGTCCTTATTGATCACATGGGTGGTTGCGATGCCGTACAGTTACCATCAGAGTTTATCTTGTATTCATGTATCAGTCCGTTTATACGTTGAAGTCCTGCAGGAGGTTTCGGTCGTCCTGTTATTAACACGTCATTTTAAAGGTCAAATGTTTCATGTTTCATGTTAAAACGCCTCGTGTACCTCAATAACGGAGAGCAGGATCTCCGGCGCCGAGGAGCCCAGGGCCATGAGCGTGAGGTTGGACACGGTCTCGTTCCAGACCCTCACCGTGGTTACCGTCCTCTCCCCGTTGGGTTTGGTGATGGTCACCTCTTTCTCCTACAGGGACGATGATGTCAGAGAAGATGTCACCACTCAACTCTGATACACCAGCTCACAGTCTAAGAACAACAACAGACAGAATACTACCTGAGAGGTGATGACCTCTATGGACGCCATGAAGCGATCAGCGATGACGGACACCCCCACGAAGATGTACATGAGACACATGAAGTAGGACCACAGCCCTCCCCGCCTGCTCCCCCACCGGAGGGTCTCTGGGCAGCCACACCGGCAGTAAGATACCCGGTTTACACGTCACGATGCCGGGACACGTCCTCTTCCCGGAGCCCGAGCTGTTAGCGGAGGACTGAGGCTGCTCGGGGAGGGAGGACGCTCGCTGGACCACCTGAGGAGCGAAGGAGGAGCAGGGGGGGGCCAGGAGGACGAAGGAGAGGACGAGGAAGAGGAGGGGGCCCATGATGTCCCTGAGTCAGGAGGAACCCGGCCTGGGGAGTCACTGGGTCAGGAGGAAACCCGGCCTGGGGAGTCACTGGGGGGTCACTGAGTTAGGAGGAACCCGGCCTGAGGGGTCACTGGGTTAGGAGGAACCCGGCCTGGGGAGTCACTGGGGGGTCACTGGGTTAGGAGGAACCCGGCCTGAGGGGTCACTGGGGGGTCACTGGGTTAGGAGGAACCCGGCCTGGGGGGTCACTGGGAGGTCACTGGGTCAGGAGGAACCTGGCCTGGGGAGTCACTGGGGGGTCACTGAGTTAGGAGGAACCCGGCCTGAGGGGTCACTGGGTTAGGAGGAACCCGGCCTGAGGGGTCACTGGGGGGTCACTGGGTTAGGAGGAACCCGGCCTGGGGGGTCACTGGGAGGTCACTGGGTCAGGAGGAACCTGGCCTGGGGGGTCACTGGGTCAGGAGGAACCTGGCCTGGGGAGTCACTGGGGGGTCACTGGGTTAGGAGGAACCCGGCCTGGGGGGTCACTGGGAGGTCACTGGGTCAGGAGGAACCTGGCCTGGGGGGTCACTGGGTCAGGAGGAACCTGGCCTGGGGGTCACTGGATTAGGAGGAACCTGGCCTAGGGGGTCGCTGGGGGGTCACTGGGTCAGGAGGAACCCGGCCTGGGGGGTCACTGGGTCAGGAGGGACCTGGCCTGGGGGGTCACTGGGTCAGAGGACTCTCCTGGGGGGGGACAGAGGAAGGAACACTGTTAGTCTACCGTGGTTTTGTCTGAAGAACCTGTACATACCTACAGGGGTAAGGGTTCTAAAGGGGTACGGGTTCTACAGGGGTACGGGTTCTACAGGGGGTAAGGGTTCTACAGGGGTACGGGTTCTAGGGAATCCTTGCTTTATAGTTAGATATGGAAGAATAACACCGGCATGATGTAATATATATAAACATACATACTAAAGCATTAGTTGAAAGGGTTTTAAATAAACAGCTTCTCATCTTTAACTAGAGCTCCTGTAGAGGTTCTTTAACTAAAGCTCCTGTGGAGGTTCTTTAACTAAAGCTCCTGTAGAGGTTCTTTAACTAAAGCTCCTGTAGAGGTTCTTTAACTAAAGCTCCTGTAGAGGTTCTTTAACTAAAGCTCCTGTAGAGGTTCTTTAACTAAAGCTCCTGCAGAGGTTCTTTAACTAAAGCTCCTGTAGAGGTTCTTTAACTAAAGCTCCTGTAGAGGTTCTTTAACTAAAGCTCCTGTAGAGGTTCTTTAACTAAAGCTCCTGTAGAGGTTCTTTAACTAAAGCTCCTGCAGAGGTTCTTTAACTAAAGCTCCTGCAGAGGTTCTTTAACTAAAGCTCCTGTAGAGGTTCTTTAACTAAAGCTCCTGCAGAGGTTCTTTAACTAAAGCTCCTGTAGAGGTTCTTTAACTAAAGCTCCCTGTAGAGGTTCTTTAACTAAAGCTCCTGTAGAGGTTCTTTAACTAAAGCTCCTGTAGAGGTTCCGTTTACTGACATCACCCGTTTCTCTGAAGCTGTTCCAGGAACCAGAGTGAGATCTACCGCTGCCCTAAAATGGACCACCATGAACACGGATGGGTCTGCTGCTCCGACTCAAAGCTCCATGTCTTCTTCTAGTATCAGTGTTGAGAGTCATTAGAGCATTAATGTGCATCAGTAACCCTCGTTTCCTTCCTGCATGGGGACCCTGTGTAAGAGCCAGCAGGTCATGATTAGCCAGACTAACCCACCCCCATGCGTACTGTTTCAGGGATGTGTTCTGGGACTGTGCCGCCCGGTCAGCCAGGATGCAGCCTGTGTTTGTTTTTCTACCATAGTCACCAACACAAAGGCTCGTTAATAGCAATTAAAGGTAAACTGACCCGACAGAGTTAACGTTATATCAAAATGACCCCCGAGAAACTGAAGCCAAGTTGTTGAGCCGTGCAGCTCCCGAGGTTCTCCTCCTCCGGCTCTAATCACCGAACCGATGACTAAGTGTTCATTTACGGCTCAGGCAGCGCTGCCTCATCATCTCTGTGTTCATTTACGGCTCAGGCAGCGCTGCCTCATCATCTCTGTGTTAATTTAGGACTCAGGCAGCGCTGCCTCATCATCTCTGCGTTCATTTACGCTCAGGCAGCGCTGCCTCATCATCTCTGCGTTCATTTACGGCTCAGGCAGCGCTTGCCTCATCATCTCTGTGTTCATTTACGGCTCAGGCAGCGCTGCCTCATCATCTCTGCGTTCATTTACGGCTCAGGCAGCGCTGCCTCATCATCTCTGTGTTCATTTACGGCTCAGGCAGCGCGGCCTCATCATCTCTGCGTTCATTTACGGCTCAGGCAGCGCTGCCTCATCATCTCTGCGTTCATTTAACGGCTCAGGCAGCGCTGCCTCATCATCTCTGTGTTCATTACGGCTCAGGCAGCGCTGCCTCATCATCTCTGCGTTCATTTAGGGCTCAGGGCAGCGCTGCCTCATCATCTCTGCGTTCATTTAGGACTCAGGCAGCGCTGCCGGTCATCATCTCTGTGTTTCATTTACGGCTCAGGCAGCGCTGCCTCATCATCTCTGCGTTCATTTAGGACTCAGGCAGCGCTGCCTCATCATCTCTTGTGTTCATTTAGGACTCAGGCAGCGCTGCCTACGTCATCATCTCTGCGTTCATTTAGACTCAGGCAGCGCTGCCTCATCATCTCTGTGTTCCATTTAGGCTCAGGGCAGCGACTGCCTCATCATCTCTGTGTTCATATTTAGGACTCAGGCAGCGCTGCTCATCATCTCTGTGTTCATTTACGGCTCAGGCAGCGCTGCCTCATCATCTCTGTGTTCATTTAGGACTCAGGCAGCGCTGCCTCATCATCTCTGTGTTCATTTAGGACTCAGGCAGCGCTGCCTCATCATCTCTGTGTTCATTTAGGACTCAGGCAGCGCTGCCTCATCATCTCTGCGTTCATTTAGGACTCAGGCAGCGCTGCCTCATCATCTCTGTGTTCATTTAGGACTCAGGCAGCGCTGCCTCATCATCTCTGTGTTCATTTAGGACTCAGGCAGCGCTGCCTCATCATCTCTGTGTTCATTTACGGCTCAGGCAGCGCTGCCTCATCATCTCTGTGTTCATTTAGGACTCAGGCAGCGCTGCCTCATCATCTCTGTGTTCATTTACGGCTCAGGCAGCGCTGCCTCATCATCTCTGTGTTCATTTAGGGCTCAGGCAGCGCTGCCTCATCATCTCTGCGTTCATTTAGGGCTCAGGCAGCGCTGCCTCATCATCTCTGTGTTCATTTACGGCTCAGGCAGCGCTGCCTCATCATCTCTGCGTTCATTTAGGGCTCAGGCAGCGCTGCCTCATCATCTCTGCGTTCATTTAGGGCTCAGGCAGCGCTGCCTCATCATCTCTGTGTTCATTTACGGCTCAGGCAGCGCTGCCCTCATCATCTCTGTGTGAACCAGTTACTGGAGTTTCTTTATGTCAGCTGATGTTGATATCTGAAGATGAAACAGAGAAATGCACCAAGTAACGCCCCACATTAGGACCGCAATCTGATGCAATTTCAATCATTAAAGGGCCTGTTAGTAAGAATCATAATGTGTTGTTAACAGCTTCACCTGTGTCCGTTAAGTCAACTAAAGTCAGCGTCCTGTTGCTGGCGCTTGTGCTCGCTCTACATAGACATGAAGGAGCATCGCTCAACACAGTGAGGAGACACACGTCAGCTAAAAGCACATATCACTCTATATTTCAGCTGCTTGGCAGTAATGTTAGCTGACCAGACCAAGGTCTCTCCATGAATCAATGCTGATCCTGGTGTTGGAAGAAGTTACAAACACAACCTTTAAATAAAGACATCAGCAGATCAGCCACGTGTTGAAGTGTAGCAGGCCGTCTACAGCTGGTCTGACGGTGTAGAGGGTGTAGAGGATGTAGAGGGTGTAGAGGGTTAGAGGGTGTAGAGGGTGTGAGGATGTAGAGGATGGAGGATGTAGAGGGTGTAGAGGATACAGAGGATGCAGAGGGTGTAGAGGGTGTAG
>CM025834.1:35192361-35216621 GCA_014673565.1 Sebastes schlegelii | reverse complement strand
TATGGAGCTAAGTTAGCTAGCTAGCTAGTGTTGGTGATGGGGAACGGAGCTAAGTTAGCTAGCTAGCTAGTGTTGGTGATGTGGAACGGAGCTAAGTTAGCTAGCTAGCTAGTGTTGGTGACGTGAAACGGAGCTAAGTTAGCTAGCTAGCGTTGGTGACGTGGATTATAGCTAAGTTAGCTAGCTAGCTAGTGTTGTTGAAGTGGAACGTAGCTAAGTTAGCTAGCTAGCGTTGGTGACGTGGAACCTAGCTAAGTTAGCTAGCTAGCTAGTGTTGTTGAAGTGGAACGGAGCTAAGTTAGCTAGCTAGCTAGTGTTGATGGAGCTAAGTTAGCTAGCTAGCTAGTGTTGATGGAGCTAAGTTAGCTAGCTAGCTAGTGTTGGTGGAGCTAAGTTAGCTAGCTGGCTAGTGTTGGTGGAGCTAGCTAGCTAGTGTTGGTGGAGCTAAGTTAGCTAGCTGGCTAGTGTTGGTGGAGCTAAGTTAGCTAGCTGGCTAGTGTTGGTGGAGCTAAGTTAGCTAGCTGGCTAGTGTTGATGGAGCTAAGTTAGCTAGCTAGCTAGTGTTGGTGGAGCTAAGTTAGCTAGCCATGTGGAAGCTTTAAGAGGCTCACGCTGCTCATCGTGAGGTGTGAACGGCGTTGTGGTCTCCATGGAGACGGAGGGTTAAAAACAGCAGGTTAACCCTTTACAGTCCGTCTCGGAGCCTGCGGCGGCGGCGAGGGGGCGTGGCTATTTACATCACTTCAACCAGAGACTTGAGTAAAATGTACAACGTGGATGCTCTGACTCTCCTTCCTGTTAGTGTGTACCTCTACTTCCTGTCCCCCCCACGCACACACAGCTGCACTAACTCACTACACTGTAAAAAGCTCAATCACACCTGTTTGTTTTGTTGTTTTTATTATTTTTCCTCGACTCATCGTTGTGTTTTAAATTCGATCATTATAAACATTGTTCAAAATGTTACGAAAAAAAATGTACACTTGGTTTTTTGTGTTTTTCTATACAAGGCAGGCAGAAGCGGATTACTACGTTTACCGGCGTTCGTCCCCTTCCTCCCCCCCTCTGACCCCTGACCTCTGACCCCTGACCTCCTCCCCCAGCCAGACGAGTTAGACCATGGCTTTAAAATAGATCTGTATATATTTATATATGCTTCTATCAAAAAGGAGGAGGAGGCGGAGGAGGAGGAGGCGGAGGAGGAGGAGGGCGGTACGCGGTGGCGGGGGGGCGAGGAGGTGATCCCCAGGCATCCGGGCCCAGGGGGGGAGGTGGGGTGAGGCTGATGCAGGGCGGGGGGGGGAGGCGGGGCCGGAGCGAGGGAGGGCGGAGCTCCGTCTGCAGCTGGATCAGACTCCTCTCTGTGGAATGTCAGCTCATCATGTCGTTGCTGTTGACGCCGTACGTTGAGTTCTTCATGCTGTCGTTCACCTCCCGCCGGAACACCGACAGGTTCTGAGTAAACCTGAGGACAGAGAGAGACAGAGGGACAGACAGAGGGACAGACAGAGAGACGGGGAGAGGGACAGAGAGAGAAAGGTAGAGGGACAGACAGGTAGAGAGACAGACAGAGGGACAGTCAGTTATTCTGATCTGATGTATTGTAGCTGATATTGATCCGTTAACAGATAGATTCTCCAACGTGAGAGAAAAGCCGGCGTTAAAGATCAGAGACACGTCGTCTCTCCGGTGAGTCGGCTACCGCCATCAGCATCCCGCTTCCTTCCTGATGACATCACGAAGAACCGACGCGTAGTCCGTAACGTCTCTCAGCCGAGTCACAACAAGAACTAGAAGTGCACTAGGAGGGGCAGACCTCCGCCGAGGCAGGTTTCATGTCCGTCGCTCCGGCCTTTCTTTGGACTTATTTTGAACATTTTTTTATCAATTTTCTGCATTTTCTTTCTCGGACATGTGTCAGACTCTTCTTCTGCATTTTTCCGGACATGTTTTGGACATTTTTTTTAAATATATTTTCCTGTCTTTTCAGACATGTGTTGGACTTTTCTTCTGCCTTTCTTTGGACTTTTTTTGGACATTTGAGACACGGTTGGAAAAACTACATTCAGACTTTGGGAGAGACCACGGTGACCAGTCGGTGAACCGGTCGGTGACCAGCCGGTGACCAGTCGGTGAACCGGTCGGTGACCAGCCGGTGACCGGTCGGTGACCAGTTCGCTTTTTTTAGTCCTAAACTTTAAGATACTCAATTTACTGTCATATCTGACAAAGAAAAACACGAAACAATAAATAGTTGCTGTCTGATTTTCTAATAAATAATAATAATAAAGGAGTGTGTGTGTGTGTGTGTGTGTGTGTGGATATTGGTGAAGTACCTGTCCCGGTTCTTTGTTAGTAGGTTTCTCTCTATTCCCTCCATCAGGTTCTCAAAACATAAGTGCATGGCCTGCTGCTTCTCTGGAGGCTGGCTGTTCACGATGCTGTTCCTCAGGTCAGCGAAGTACTGCAACACACACACAATACATTAGAGACACACACCTGTTAGCAACGCACACACCAACACACCCAGAGCGGTCCGAGTTGTGAGGTTCTCACCTTCTCGTTGAGCAGGATGAGACCTAACAGAGGACGGGACATGGACCACTGGTTCCTACAGTCCTCGAAGATGATGATGTTCAACACCGTGGACAACATCTGGACGACAACAACAACAACAACATCATCATCATCATCAGCTAGTAGTTTAGCGCTAGGTAACCGTCTAGCGAGCTGGTGGGCAGACAGACCTGCTGGATCATCTCTGGGTGCTGCTGCATGATGTGGAGGAAGCGGTCGTCCGTGGCCATCGGCGTGGGACGCTTCTTGGTGGAGCGAGACAGCTGCTTGAACAGGTAGGTCACTATGTGGTCCAGACTGGAGCAGCAGCCGGTGCACACCATCGTATCTGAAACACACACACACACACACACACACACACACACACACACACACACACACGTATGAACAACCAGCACCACATGCACGCTCCTGACAACACGGACCGGACCTGTGAAGGTTCTTTACCGAGCGCGGTGAGTCCTTCTGATATCGACGACAGGATGTACATGACCACGTGAGGCTCCAGACTGGCGATGAAGTTCATGTGGTCCTGAGTCAGAACCTCCAGCAGAGAGTAGAAGGACTGGCTGAGCTTCGGGTAGTCCTGCAGGGAGACCAAGAGGGGTTGGGGAACTGGGTTTAAAACATCTTGAACTGGTTTTAAAAAATCCTGAACTGGTTTTAAAACATCCTGAACTGGGTTTAAAACATCTTGAACTGGTTTTAAAAAATCCTGAACTGGTTTTAAAACATCCTGAACTGGGTTTAAAACATCTTGAACTGGTTTTAAAAAATCCTGAACTGGTTTTAAAACATCCTGAACTGGTTTTAAAACATCTTGAACTGGTTTTAAAAAATCCTGAACTGGTTTTAAAACGTCCTGAACTGGTTTTAAAACGTCCTGAACTGGTTTTAGAACGTCCTGAACTGGTTTTAGAACGTCGTCTCTAACAGGTTTTACAGGTGTGCAGCCTGCAGGATGAATAAGTGAGCTGATGAACCTACCAGTAAGTCACTGTGAGGGATGAACTGATGGATGAACTGATGGATGAACCTACCAGTAAGTCACTGTGAGGGATGAACTGATGGATGAACTGATGGATGAACCTACCAGTAAGTCACTGTGAGGGATGAACTGATGGATGAACTGATGGATGAACCTACCAGTAAGTCACTGTGAGGGATGAACTGATGGATGAACCTACCAGTAAGTTACTGTGATGGATGAACTGATGGATGAACTGATGGATGAACCTACCAGTAAGTCACTGTGAGGGATGGACAGCAGCAGTTTGATGAAGGTCTGTAAGGCGTTGTCCAGAGCGTCGTCGCCGTACAGTCGGAAGACCCCGAAGTTGACGTAGTTTCCGCTGAGCACCGCCTTCAGCATGGCGAAGCACACGCTGACCCCCTTCAGCTTCACGCCGTACACCTGGTCCTTAGGGACCTCCCCCAGCGTCAGGATACGGTTCCCTACAGGACGGAGACAACAACAGGAGGAGGAGGATGTCCTCGTTATGGACTCATCTGGATACGACTGGTCTTACTGACCGTTTGGTGACGTCTTTGGATAACAACTCAACCAGTTCACATCCTGGAGAGAATCATTCAGCCAATCAGACGACTGCTTTCAGCTCAACATGCTTTAAAAGCTTTAAATACTTTCAGGCCTTTCTGGATCATATCAACAGTTTCATTTAAAAATATATCACAAACCTTATAACACATGAATATAAAGGAGGGATGCACCGATACCACTTTATTCAGACCGAGTACAAGTACTTACATTTGGGTACTCGCCGATACCGAGTACCGAAACGAGTACGGATACGAGTACGGATACGAGTACGGATACGAGTACCGAAACGAGTACGGATACGAGTACGGATACGAGTACCGAAACGAGTACGGATACGAGTACGGATACGAGTACGGATACAAGTACGGATACGAGTACGGATACAAGTACGGATACGAGTACCGAAACGAGTACGGATACGAGTACGGATACGAGTACGGATACAAGTACGGATACGAGTACCGAAACGAGTACGGATACAATTACCGAAACGAGTACCGAAACGAGTACGGATACGAGTACGGATACGAGTACGGATACGAGTACGAGTACCGAAACGAGTACCGATACGAGTACCGGTACAAGTACCGATACGAGTACCTAAACCAGTACCGATTAAATTACCGATACGAGTACCGAAACGAGTACTGATACGAGTACCGAAATGAGTACCGATTAAATTACCGATACGAGTACCGATACGAGTACCGAAACGAGTACCGATTAAATTACCGATATGAGTACCGATACGAGTACCGATACGAGTACCGAAACGAGTACTGAAACGAGTACCGATTAAATTACCGATACGAGTACCGATACGAGTACGGGGCGATATATATATACATATGATTGTTGGATGTCCCAAACATTACAGATGTTGGTCATTAATCTGAAACTGATTTAAGGATCTGTAGTTAAAATGTTTTGTGTTTATTTATCAGATTTTTGTCTGTAAGTTGTTGATACTCAGCATCAGTCGAGCTCTAATCAGTCCATGTGATTATTATTATATATATATCTTAGTATATTTAATTTGGACCCCTCTGGGCCTCCGTACGTCAGCAGCTCAGTGTTTCTACAGTACCGTAGGTCGTGATCATCTTGCTGGTTTCTCTGAACAGCAGGATGCCGTTGGGCGACGACACGTCGAACTGTAGCCTCTGAGATCTACCAGGAAACAGAGAGGTTGGTTATCAATAATCAATAATCAGTAATCAGTCTCAGGGAAGTAGTGATGTATGACGCTGATTCTCATCATATGGGAATCGTCATTAGCTCCATCAGGAAGGTCATGTTCTCAGGTAGGTTTATTGTTTTACTGTAAAACTACAGTAATCTTATCACCAGGTTTACAGTAACTCTACCGGCCCGGTTCTGATGAGTCGTACCTGTTGTGAACCAGCTCAGCCATGAGTTTGAGGACCGGCGTGGTGCATGCTGGGTCGTGGTACCAGAGCTCGATGGCTCGCTGCAGGATGGGCATGTAGGCTGGATATCTGCAGGTCAGCGTTAAGGACGGTTACTGATCAATAATTAATTATTAATAATAATAATAATAATAATAATAATAATAATAATAATAATAATAATAGGTCTGATGACGGACTGCTATCTGAGGTCACATGACCGCGTCTGTAAGGATACATCCAGTCAAACAGCATCATGAAGCTCGTCTTGGCGTTGAAGGCGAACGCGATGCCTCGCAGGTCTCGGACCAGACCCACCAGAGTCCTCTACAGGAAACAAGAGAAGAAGAAGAAGAAGAAGAAGAAGAAGAAGAACACGGTCAGAACCAGAACGGTGTGCGACTATAGGTAATAGATTTATATATAAGATATAGAGCTTTGAAAGGGTTTTGTTTATGCTGAATGTGTGTTTGCTTCATCAGATCCTGGCAGCAGCCGGTTAATAGCAGCAGGTAAACAGCAGCAGGTTAATAGCAGCAGGTAAACAGCAGCCGGTAAACAGCAGCAGGTAAACAGCAGCAGGTAAACAGCAGCAGGTAAACAGCAGCAGGTAAACAGCAGCCGGTAAACAGCAGCAGGTAAACAGCAGCCGGTAAACAGCAGCCGGTAAACAGCAGCAGGTAAACAGCAGCAGGTAAACAGCAGCAGGTAAACAGCAGCCGGTAAACAGCAGCAGGTAAACAGTAGCAGGTTAATAGCAGCCGGTAAACAGCAGCCGGTAAACAGCAGCAGGTAAACAGCAGCCGGTAAACAGCAGCAGGTAAACAGCAGCAGGTAAACAGCAGCAGGTAAACAGCAGCCGGTAAACAGCAGCCGGTAAACAGCAGCAGGTTAATAGCAGCCGGTAAACAGCAGCCGGTAAACAGCAGCAGGTTAACAGCAGCCGGTAAACAGCAGCAGGTAAACAGCAGCAGGTAAACAGCAGCAGGTAAACAGCAGCAGGTAAACAGCAGCAGGTAAACAGCAGCCGGTAAACAGCAGCAGGTAAACAGCAGCCGGTAAACAGCAGCCGGTAAACAGCAGCCGGTAAACAGCAGCAGGTTAACAGCAGCCGGTAAACAGCAGCCGGTAAACAGCAGCCGGTAAACAGCAGCAGGTTAACAGCAGCCGGTAAACAGCAGCCGGTAAACAGCAGCCGGTAAACAGCAGCAGGTTAACAGTGTCAGTAAACAGTTAAACAGGTAAACAGAGAGTGAGTTTCTAACCTTGGCCTCCTGCTCGTTGAAGGTGTTCGTACTCAACATCTGAGCCACAGTTTCAAACGCTGCCGTCAGAGGAAGCATGAACTGTTCAAACTGGTCCTCGTCTTCACCTACACACCAGCACACACAGGACGCTCCGTTAATAGACGTCTTGTTGACTTGGCAGCAGATCAAAAATATCAACATTTGAACCCTTTTTACCCAGGTCCACCATCAGCAGGCATATCAACCTATTTAAATGATCTCTGTATGAATAAAGGTTGAATGTGTATTTACCCAGGTCCACCATCAGCAGACGTCCCAGTGCCGTGTAGAAGGTGGTCCGACAGCGCATGTCGCTCAGATTGGACTGGTTGTTCACGCCCAGGAAGGAGAAGTGCTCGCTCTGACATGGCAGCAGAAACACAGGACATGTTAATCACATGATCTACAACACGGACCATCACATGACCCATAATATATACTCTCTATATATAACTATAACTATATAATATATACTCACTGTGTGGTTATTCAACATGAACTGGACCGCGCTGAGCTTCACCAGCTTCCTCACACTGCTGTACGTACACCAACAGGAAGTCAAGGAGACAACGGACACATCCAGGAACTCATTAAAGTCCCAACAACACATCCTCCATCCTGCTGACACCGTTAGTTCACCAACTGATAACTAATTAAACCATCAACTCATCGTTCTAGTTATTATTCAGCTTCTGATTTCAGCTCCATCTGTTGCTTCTCTCTGGTTTATATTGTGGCGTTTTGCCGGTAAGATACGCTGTCGTCTTTTGAAGTGATTTTTTCATTCGGACGCTCACAAGCAGGCGGAGAGAAAAGATATAATCACAGATCCTGCTTTTTATTTTGATGGTGGAAATCAGAAGCTAATTTCACCCCTAAAATATATAAACATATATGAGTATAGAGAGGTCATTGATATACAGTAAGTGGAGCATAGAGAGGTCATTGATATACAGTAAGTGGAGTATAGAGAGGTCATTGATATACAGTAAGTGGAGTATAGAGAGGTCATTGATATACAGTAAGTGGAGTATAGAGAGGTCATTGATATACAGTAAGTGGAGTATAGAGAGGTCATTGATATACAGTAAGTGGAGTATAGAGAGGTCATTGATATACAGTAAGTGGAGCATAGAGAGGTCATTGATATACAGTAAGTGGAGTATAGAGAGGTCATTGATATACAGTAAGTGGAGTATAGAGAGGTCATTGATATACAGTAAGTGGAGCATAGAGAGGTCATTGATATACAGTAAGTGGAGTATAGAGAGGTCATTGATATACAGTAAGTGGAGTATAGAGAGGTCATTGATATACAGTAAGTGGAGTATAGAGAGGTCATTGATATACAGTAAGTGGAGTATAGAGAGGTCATTGATATACAGTAAGTGGAGTATAGAGAGGTCATTAATGAAGGATATCCTAAAGAGAGGTCGTTCAGTAGTTGGAGTGTCTTGGAGGTGATTGGTTCACACTGGCCCCAGTACTTCAAGTTTGTGATGCTGAAACAGAGAAAAGATTGATCACAATGACCTGAACGTAGACTTCCTGTTCACATTAAATATAAATATCTGGTATATAAACACACATCAGATTGAATGATTAGTGTTACTCACATTTTCCCTATAAAGACACTGAGTACCATCGTCTCGTCATTCAACCCCAGAACTTCTGATAGTCGGCGATAAAGCTGAACAAAACAAACACACATCTTTTAATTAATACACTTTGACATTTTTAATTAAAAATAATCAGTTCCATGTTGTGTCATCTATTATTCCATTACGTTTCCTGATGTTTTAGGTTTTTGCCGTGGTATCGTTCAGTGTATCGGTAATATAGATATTTAGGCATCGTATCAACGTCAGAATTTCGGTATTGTGACGGCTCTAAATCTTTACGTCAGTATCGGCTGAAGTTACACGTCATCGAGTCTCCTGCTGCAGAAAGACTCGTTAACACTGATGTAACGGACCATTCACCACCTGATTCCATGGATTGTGATTTATAAGTATTGTGATTTCTAGTGATTGTTGTGAACTTGTTGACCTCTAGACCATGAAGGGAACCACATGAATCAGACACTTCTAGAGACTTTAACTTCTATAAACCTCTAAATGAATCCAGTAGAATGTTTTCAGCATGTCTGTAGTCAGAGACGTCCTGAAGTCAAATAGATCAGGATCATTGGCAGGAATTATTGATTACATTGATTATCCAGCAACCCAGAAATCAAAGAATGAAGACATTTCCCTCACAGATTAGTGGATTTATCTTTTTAATTTATGTTTTATACTTCTGCTGAATATAATCCATCAGTCTGATTTCCATAGATGTATTTAGTATCTACAGTTCCCTTTGTTAACATCTTATTTTGAAAAGCGGCCGTAGTCCCACGTGTCTACTTCCTGTAACTTCTCCAAGGTGGTCTCTAGCTCTCCCGTCAGCTCCGTTCTCTTTATCCACCATGGTCAGCTCCATCGGGGCCGTTTCAATGCAGAGGACAGTAATGTCAGTATCTGGGTGCTCGACAGTCGTAGCGTCGGACCGTTTGACCACGGAGACGAGAGCGACGGCCGGTTCCACCGCCACGTTACCGCCATACCATAACGTTACCTGCTAACTTTTTCTGACTTTTATTCAGACATTTATTCGGACATATTTCGGCCTTTTTTTTTGGACATTTGTTGGGCCATATTTCGGACATATTTTGGCCTTTTTCAAATTTTCTTTTTGACATATTTTGGCTTTTTTTCTGACATTTTCAGCCTCTGTTTGGACTTATTTCAGACACATTTTGTCCTTCTTTAGACGTTAGCATGCAGCTTTAGCTCTGCTCTGTGTAGCTCTGCTTTTCCTGTCAATGTGTGAAACCCAAAGTGTTTCCATCCTTTACTGGATGTGTAGTGTTTACCACGCTGGATCTAACATGGGAGGGTGCAGGTCGTATCCACGACGACCCTCCAACGGTTTACACTCTCTGAGCTTTGTTTTGGTTGACGGATACGGAACGGATATGACGTCACGTTACTCAGACTACCACAATAAAAGCGGTAACTTCCTTCTACCTCCACATAGACTCAGATGAAGCAGATAGATCCATTCTGGCATTAAAACATCTGTTTAGAAATCATTAAATATAAATCGTGATATATAGGTGAATTGGTTTCCCCCCACCCCTACTAGCAGCTAGAGCTGTACACAGAGAAACAGATATATTTAGGTCACTGGGATGTCTGCTGGTCTGATCTACGTCTACTGAACCACTAACACCAAACCAGACCAACTACAGCCTCTACGTTACACCACTTATCTGGGACGTCTCTGTCCTGAACAAAGAGAACACACTCCATCAGTCAGCAGGAAGCTCTGCTGGACCTCACACCGTTATACCAACAACACAACAGAACAGCAGCAGCAGCAGCACACTGACACTGAGACTGGGAGGATCTATAGAAGCTGCTGCAGTCAGCAGAGCAGACGGACAAAAGAGCTGCTCACCCACCAACCTAACCCCCCCACCGACCCCTTAACAGGGTACAGGGTTAATCTAACCCAGCATGCTACACATGTATACATAGACAACGCAGGATCGTACGTCAACGTGGGCGCTACGGATGCACTGATACCAGTATCGGGCTGAAGCGTCCAATGCGGCGTCTATGTCTACACAGTATGTCTATGTCTATACATCTATGTACAGTATGTCTATGTCTATACATCTATGTACAGTATGTCTATGTCTATACATCTATGTACAGTATGTCTATACATCTATGTACAGTATGTCTATGTCTATACATCTATGTACAGTATGTCTATGTCTATACATCTATGTACAGTATGTCTATGTCTATACATCTATGTACAGTATGTCTATACATCTATGTACAGTATGTCTATACATCTATGTACAGTATGTCTATGTTTATACATCTATGTACAGTATGTCTATACATCTATGTACAGTATGTCTATGTCTATACATCTATGTACAGTATGTCTACACATCTATGTACAGTATGTCTATACATCTATGTACAGTATGTCTATACATCTATGTACAGTATGTCTATACATCTATGTACAGTATGTCTATACATCTATGTACAGTATGTCTATGTCTATACATCTATGTACAGTATGTCTACACATCTATGTACAGTATGTCTATACATCTATGTACAGTATGTCTATACATCTATGTACAGTATGTCTATGTTTATACATCTATGTACAGTATGTCTACACATCTATGTACAGTATGTCTATGTTTACACGTCTCTGCTCTCCACCAGCAGCATCACAATCAGTGCTTTACCTTTGATGATTTCTGCACCTGATCACCGATGTAGATCTTCCTGAACTGCTCAAAGAAACTGAGCATGGCGAGCTCCAGCCGCTCGTTACCGGCCTGAGCGAGTCGAGAGTCCGTCAGGTTCATCAGCTGGAGCACTCTGAGGTGTTCACGGACACACAGGGTTGTTTCATTACAGAACACCAGCGGATTAGTTCCTCAGAACAAGATGTTTTCAGGGTTATTAACTCAACAGCTCTCACGTATTCTTACCGACAGACTAACTCTCCGTCCATGGCGTCCTGCTCATCTGTGCTGGCGAACGACACCCGTCCACCGATAACCGCCCCGATTATATAAACCAACCATGTTAACCGACCTGCAGAGGGAGGGAACACAGCGTCAGTTGGTGTTAGTGTTGGTGTGTGATGACCTTTGACCCCTCAGTGTTAGCGTTAGCATGTAGCTCGTACCCTCCTGCACAGTGATGTCTGCGGCGCTGGAGTTGGTGGACTGCAGCAGCTCCTGGTAGGTCTGAGCCGCCTGGTCGAACAGCTGGACCAGCAGAGCGCACGTCTTCTCGTACTCACACCTCCCGATGGTGGACAGCTGGTCCAACTGCTGCTGGACCAGCCCGGCATCATCCAGAGGGTCCTCTAACCCGTCTCTGTGGAGTCAACAACACGGTTATTCACTCTGTGTGCTGCTGCAGGTCTACTGAACGTCTGCTGCAGGTCTACTGAACGTCTGCTTCAGGTCTACTGAACGTCTGCTTCAGGTCTACTGAACGTCTGCTGCAGGTCTACTGAACGTCTCCTTCAGGTCTACTGAACGTCTGCTGCAGGTCTACTGAACGTCTGCTTCAGGTCTACTGAACGTCTGCTTCAGGTCTACTGAACGTCTGCTGCAGGTCTACTGAACGTCTGCTTCAGGTCTACTGAACGTCTGCTGCAGGTCTACTGAACGTCTGCTTCAGGTCTACTGAACGTCTCCTTCAGGTCTACTGAACGTCTGCTGCAGGTCTACTGAACGTCTGCTTCAGGTCTACTGAACGTCTCCTTCAGGTCTACTGAACGTCTCCTTCAGGTCTACTGAACGTCTGCTTCAGGTCTACTGAACGTCTGCTTCAGGTCTACTGAACGTCTGCTGCAGGTCTACTGAACGTCTGCTTCAGGTCTACTGAACGTCTCCTTCAGGTCTACTGAACGTCTCCTTCAGGTCTACTGAACGTCTCCTTCAGGTCTACTGAACGTCTGCTTCAGGTCTACTGAACGTCTGCTGCAGGTCTACTGAACGTCTGCTTCAGGTCTACTGAACGTCTGCTTCAGGTCTACTGAACGTCTCCTTCAGGTCTACTGAACGTCTGCTTCAGGTCTACTGAACGTCTCCTTCAGGTCTACTGAACGTCTGCTTCAGGTCTACTGAACGTCTCCTTCAGGTCTACTGAACGTCTCCTTCAGGTCTACTGAACGTCTTCAACCAGACTAACCAGAATAAAGAGGAGAACCGTCTATCTGAACATCTGGTACCACCATGGTTCTACAGAACCCCAGCAGGGTCTCACCTGAGGATGACGTGGACCGACTCCAGCCGTGATGTGATGTAGGCCTTGGTGACCTCGGGGGTGTAGGTCTCCAGCAGGTGAGGCTCGGTGGCTTTAACGTAGGGAACCGACGCCGCTAGACGCTGCCACAGACTCAGCAGGTAGTGAACACTGTTAGGGGCAAACTCCCAGTGCTGAAGCACCGGAGGACAGAGAGTTACTATCCATCCGTCCGTTCGTATCTATCTATCCATCCATCCATCCATCCATCCACCCACCTGCAGACTGGTGACGGTGAAGTTGGCTATGAGGCGGATCACTTCGGGGTAGTTCTCTACTTTGACCAGCTCCCCCAGCTGGTAGTTACTCTTTAGCCTCGCCAGCAGACGGCAGAACTCGTGGTAGTTGTTGGGATCCGGTAGACACTGGAACACGTTTAAACACCAACGTCAACACAACCAGCTGGTAACCAGTACAACACAGAGCAGGATGAATGAACCCTTTACCAACCTGAGGGTTAGCTAGTATCCTCTTCACTCCGTCCACCAGATGAGACAGAAACTTAGCTCGTTCTGCGTTGTTGAAGAGAGACCTCCTGACAGAGGCTATCTGAACTAGACATGATAACACCTGCAACCACAGACACAGTAACACAGCAGTCAGAGTCTCAGCCTGGAGGCTTCCTCCTGTTACTCATGTATAATATAATATATATGTAAAATATGAAGAAGGTCTCTCACCAACGGAGACAGGGACGGAGGGATGGAATGATATAAATTGAAAAAGAGCTGCAGGGTGGAGGAATCAAGAAACGCTGCAAGAGAGAAAGAAAACCAGTTTAACAGTCACAAAGCTTCAAATGTTCACATCATAACATCATAATGCTGATTCATCAACCAGGATCCAGAAATACCTGAAACATGTTGAATAACAAGATGTAACGAGACTGTGCTCTAACGCCGAGGCGTGTACCTGATCTCCATGACGTGGGGATCTGTACGGTGCAGAGGTCGTCTGACGACTCGTCTGTGGAAGTTCCTATGAAATCATAGTTGAGACAGTTGTAGCTGAGTTTGAGCAGCTGCATCAGCAGGCCGTGCTGAGACTCATCGTTCAGGTTCAGGTTCTTCCCCGAAGCCTGAAAACAAACAGAGAGAAACACCTTCAGAAGACCAGCTACCAGGAGCTCTTTATACCAAAGAAACACCTTCAGAAGACCAGCTACCAGGAGCTCTTTATACCAAAGAAACACCTTCAGAAGACCAGCTACCAGGAGCTCTTTAAACCAGAGAAACACCTTCAGAAGACCAGCTACCAGGAGCTCTTTAAACCAGAGAAACACCTTCAGAAGACCAGCTACCAGGAGCTCTTTCTAACACGTTCTCTATCACAGCTGATGGTTTTAAATCCGTTGTTTTATCTGACTCCTGATCCGGGTCATAAACTCACATTATCACCTCTCTGTTCCAGCAGCTCAACAGTAAGCTGTAAACATCTGCTGTGGGGGGGGATTATGTTAAAGTCTTTAGTGAGGTGGTAGAATCAGCTGTTCTCTGCGTGAGAACCTTTAAAGAGAAAATGGGATTAACTTCTTTAATATCCCCTAACTCTGTATGTTTTATCATTATTGGTATCTCTGGTTAACGCCGGGATCAGACTCCAGGATGTTTTAGTCTTTGATGATGGTCACCATGTCAGATCCAACCATCACAGCACCATAAACTCTTGCAGTGTCTCAGTCTGAGTCACAGACTTGTGACTTACTAAACAATGACTTGGTTCCACCTCTGGGAGTCTTTACCCGGTGAAATGTCATGTCAGTGAATTTAAACTAGTGCAGTCTGAGGATAGATAGAGACACATGTGCACGTTACATGGGAGTTATTGGTTTTTGTTTTTATTACCGTGGTTTTGAATTGGGTATTGAGAATCATGGAGATTCACTGGTATTGGTATGGACTACTAGATGTCTGGTATGGTGACATCCCTTCTTCCCAGCGTTGGACACCTGATGGGCTGCTGCTCAAAGCTTCCAAACCAGAACCAACATGGCGGCTCGTTTGGAAACTTTCTTCTCTTGTATCATGAGAATAATTCACTGAGACGTTTCTGAAAACATCTCCTGAGAGAAATCCTCCATCAGTCGATGAATCCGTCTTTCCTTCAGATCAACGGTTAGTTTAAAGTTCCTCTGGAGTCTGCAGAGGAACCGGACACCCCTGATTTACTTAAAGTAGTCGAGACTTCAACTTCAGGCAGTTGAGGAGCGGCGGGCGACGTGACGCCCCCGTGTCTCAAACCGCGCCGCCCCACGCTCCCAGAATGCATTGCTGCACGGCTGTGAAGGAGACGTACCTGTTTGAGGAGGTTACAGGACAGAGTGAAGATGTCGAAGAGGGAGGAGTCTCTGAACGACGACGCGATCTTCCTGTGTTTGGTCAGAGGATGCGTCGTGTCGGCCTGAAGACAAAACAGACCACGTTCAACATCTTCAACACAACACAGAGAGAGAAAAGCCCTGTTTCCACCGCAGGAACCAGGAACCTTTAGAGGAACTGTGGGGGCCAGGAACCACCAACAAGTCATGTTACTTTTTCATACATCAGTGGACTAATCTGTCTAATGTCAGCAGGTCTCAACAGAGGGCTGAAGGAACCTTTTAGTTCCTTTAAAAGTGGTTCAAGGGACTAAAACTACCAGGAACTTCTTGGTGGAAACCCGGCTATAGAGAGAGAAGAGCCCCGTTTCCACCGCAGGAACTTTTCCACAGAATTAGGAACCTTTTGAGGAACTCCTTGGGTTGGGATTGCAGGAACCAGAATCTGAATTAAGTTGTCAGGACTTTTTACCTCCAAAAAGGCCTTGGTCGAGGGGTAGTACTTTCTGAAAGTACAGGAACTCTTCCCTGCAACCAGGAACCTTTTGAGGAACTCATTGCGTTTCGACTGCAGGGACCAGAGTCTAAATTAAGTTCCGGGGGCTTTTTTACCCCCCGAAAGGCCCTGGTCTGCGGTAGTACTTTCTGAAACTACCAGGAACTTCTTGGTGGAAACGGGGCTACAAAGGAGAAAATGAGGACCTACCTGATTGATCTCATTGGTCAGCTGGGACAGAATGGTGACCCCGATGATGCAGTGTTCAACGCTGTCCTGTTAACACACCAGTTACATCATCATCATCATCATCATCATCATCATGGTGATGACATCATTAACAACATGATTAAACACACTGACAGACAGACCTGTAGAAAGCGCGTCACATCGGCGATGACGTTCCTGAAGACGTAGTCGTCCTTCTGACAGTCGAACCAGCCCAGTTTGGTGATCCTGGCGTACAGCTGGATCAACGCCTGCGTCACAAACGCCGCTAACTTCGGCCGCGTAGCCAGATAATTCAGCACATAGTTCCCTGGACGTCACAAACAAACAAACAAACAAACAAACAAACAAACAAACATCAGCTTCATGAGAGAAGAACAGCAGCAGGTCTGATGGAGACCGGTGATGCCGGAGGAGGAGATGTACTCACGGATGTCGATGCGTTGTTCGAGGGGTAGAGGGTTGCTGGTTCGAGATACCAGTTTAGACAAACAGGTGGCTGCAAGCAGCTGAGAATACGATGACTGCAACCAGAGGGAACATATCACGTTAGGAGATGTATTCATTCATCTAAATAACATCTGTAGTGAGGAAGAGGAGCTGCAGCATTTTTATTTCAACTCTCGTCCCAAAATGAATTTTCATCCTCCCCGATCCTAGTTTTTTGGTCCCGGGACGTCCTTCAGCTGGAGACATGGACAGGTTTAACTAGTTGAATATGTTCTGTAGGGTGGTGTCTCATCACTGTGACTGACGGACTACTCACGCTGCCTGATGAGCACCTTAATGCTGATTAGAGTAGTAGTATAGTAGTAGTATAAGTAGTATTGGGTGGTGTAGAAGTACTCACGCTGCCTCTCTCCAGCAGCAGCTGACACTTGCTGAGACAGTCGGGGCTGTTGGTGAACTCCACCAGAGCTTTCTCTGCCTGGTGTCGGACGGCGGTGTCGGTCGTCTCGTATAGCTGCTTACACAGGATCTCCAGCTGGGCAAGGCCCTAGATAAACCACAGAAGAAGAAGACAGCGGGCTTATCAGTCACCAGCAGGCTCCACTGACGAACCCAACACAACTATACTAGAATATACTCTACTAGTATAGTAATACTACACTATGAGGACTGAAGAACCACAGAGAACATCTGAAACACTC
Source organism: Sebastes schlegelii (assembly GCA_014673565.1). NCBI lineage: Eukaryota > Metazoa > Chordata > Actinopteri > Perciformes > Sebastidae > Sebastes > Sebastes schlegelii. Next base: position 35,199,696 of record CM025834.1, on the reverse strand, counting down.
AAATATTACAATCGATAAACAGAACAATAATCACAATTCATATTATAAACTAAATGATTAATCAGAATTAAGCACATGATCTGCATATTAATTACTAATTTAAATAAGTTGTAATGTAACCGTGTTGTGTGGTGAGACGTGTCCACACGGTTAACGAGGTTTACTGTTATCAGGCTGCGTTCATGTGGCAGCAGCAGACTGCTGAGTCATGCTCAGTAGTCTGCCGAGTCATGTTCAGTCACTGAGAGATGTCACTGATAGATTCAACACGGAGGGCTGCCAGGTTAAAGAGGAGGTGATGGGGGTGGGGGGATCTTCTCTGGTTACTGGTGGTGCGTTCACTGCTTCCATTGTGGAGGAGTGTGAGGCGTTCAGGGTCCAGTATGTTTACTGGGAGAGGAGCAGGTACAGTATGACCGAGTGTTGCATCATGGGAAACTCTGCTGGGCTGCGGTCGAAAAGTAAAAAAATTACGTCCTAACGTCTTCTCCTAACCACTTCTCCTAACGTCTTCTCCTTAACCTGGATGGAGAACATCATGAGGTCAAGGAGAGATGAGAAGGAGACTTCAGAAGGACTCAGGAGAAGACACCGTGGTGTTCAGAGAACCTGTCTGCTCTTCCACTAGACTCCGTGATGATGATGTTACGGCGGTGGATGTTAGTGACGTCAGTCTGCCGTGACGAAACTACAATGTTCTGAAGACGGACTACAGAAGGCTCTGCTCCCTCCGTGTGTTCTTCAACATCTCTTTCAGTGACAGACTATTATTCTTTTACTTTTCCTGATGTTGTAGATTTTTGTTGCGGTATCATTTCAGTATCGGTATCCAGATATTTAGGCAGGGTATCGTATCGAAGTCGGGATGCACCGATACCGATACCAGTATCGGGTCTGATACTGTGCTCATGTACTCGTACTCACAAAACGGCTCCGATACAGCGGCACTGATACCACTTTACGGTGATGCTGGGACCCCGCTGGGCCGGGATCACCACCTCAGTGCGTTGGCCCTCACTTTCATTGTGCCACGGGGTTTTGCGTCACCCTCTGACTCGCGCGTGCGTTAGACTCCTTGGTCCATGTTTCAAGACGGGTTGGGTGGGTTGCCGACATCGCAGCAGACCCCGGACGCCTTTTACCTGGGCCGAGCCCCGATCTGGGGGCACGACGCGGCCGGGGCGCACTGAGGACAGTCCGCCCAGGTGGACAGTCGCACCGGGAGCAGGGGCCCCCGTCCCTCCCCGGCGGGGAGAGAGGGCGCAGCGAGCACTTTGTTTACGGTGCGGTGAGGTCCAGGCGGGGAACGCCGTAAAGCTGCGGCCGTGAGCCACCTTCACCCCGAGCCTTTCCGAGCCGACCTAGAGCCGGTGGCGGCGCACCGCCTCGAATGCGGGACTCCCCAGCCTGCCGTGAGTCCTCACACCCTCCAGCTGGCTGTTAACGAGGCTCTTTAGGCTCAGAGAAGTACTCGTATCGGAGAGAACCACATGAAAGTCCTTCACTCGGTCTGAATAAAGTGGTATCGGTGCATCCCTATATCGAAGTCATAATTTTGGCATCATGACGACTGCATGCGGTCATATCAGCCGTCACTGAGGGAACATTGCCGACAGCGACCAGGTGTCCGTTATCAGAAATGAATGGACGACGAGGAGACCAGAACGAGACGAAGACGGAGCACGTTTGTGTGTTTTTCACGTTACAGGAGGGCTACAAATATGATCTTCATTATCAATTCATCTGCAGATTATTTTCTCGATTGTTTGGTCTATCAGGAAACATCACAGTATCCTGGAGCCCAACATGACATCTAGAAACTCTTCACTATCAGGTCAGACCAAGAAGAGAACCTGGAAACATCAATATGATGATTTACAGAATAATGTGGAGAACTAACTAAATGTTGGAGCAGTCGGGATTATAATTATTATTATTGTAAACTGATTCACAGAAAGGACTGATGTTGATAACACGGAGCTCTGCACTCACTCACTCATTCATTCATTCATTCATTCATTCATTCATTACTTCATTCATTCCTCTCAGCTGCTGTCCTCCTGCTCCCAGGACGCTGTCTGCCAGCTGACAGATGGTTTCTGGTTTCTATTTTTAAAATCAAACCAACTAGTATTTTTATTTGGGACGTGTGCAGCCTGACAGCAAACACAGACGCACACGCAGACGCAGACACACACACACACACACCCACACGTGCGTGTGTTTGGTTTTCTACATTTGAATCTGCCATTTTCCGTCCATACATGTGGTTTTGTGTGGATTCCTCACTCAGGTGATGCAGCGCTGGCAGACTCACTGCCTCTTCAGTATATAACCTCATTTTCAATATAATGAAAATAATCACTAACGTGTCCATAAATTCAGATCAAGTCTGTACATAGTAGAAATGTTTGATTGTAATGGTTCGTGTCCACAGGGGCGTTTCTTATGGCGAGGGATCGCCTCACTTCCCAGCATTGGACGCTATATGTGTGTGTGTGTGTATATCTATATAGATATAGATATAGATATCCATTTAGAGTTAAAGGGCACAGCAGAAGTTAAACCTCTTCAAGATGTTTTATGTTCAGGTTTTACATTTATGGCTGATAATAAAGATTAGTTTCATTATCGATTCACTGAATGTGAAAAACATTTGATTGTGCAATATATCCTTTGATGCAATAAATACCTCAAGTGCTACTACCTTTGTTTACATTTTATTTATTACATCTACTCTACCTCCTATTTCACAAGTGCCATTACCTCCATTTACAGTACATCTATTTGACCTATTTTATACCTCTAGTGTAATAACTCTGTTTATATTTATTTATTACATCTACTCTACCTGTTTTATTTGCTTTATAACTGTGTGTGTTTGACCTGTTCTATGTTTTATCTGCCTCATTTAGTCTGGTCAAGTATTTGTTTTAAAGCTCTGACCAGAAGTGGTCACTGTGAATCTCCTTCTATTTAATACCATGACAATAAAGCTTTCTATTCTATTTATCTTATATATAATGTATTATATGTATAATACATTATATATAATATATAATATATATTTCTATTGTTCTATTCATCTGCACATGAACACATGTTACAGTTAGTTCATCGTTTCATCTCTATAATGTCAGAAAACAGTAAAAACAACGTCTATCACAGTTTCTCAGAGTCCAAGAAGACGTCTTCACATGTCCCGTTTTGTCCGACCAACAGTCCAAATAAATTAATTTCACTGTGATATTACATATACATATATAAATATATATATATTATACTGTGATATTACATATATATGTACAGTATATATATATGTGTGTGTGTGTATATATATATATTACACTGTGATATTAGAGAAGAGAAGAAGACTGCTGATGCTTCATTCAGTTTGACAGTTGAGAATAATGAATGAATATGGAGATGTTCACTAGAAACAACATAATCAACACTTTGAGAACATTTCCACCTGATACCAAGTTATAATGTAATAAAAGTAATAATCTAATTTAATGAATATCATTCTCCAGTAACATCACATCGTCATTCTGGGACAGAACTGCACCAATAAGGTACATTAATATGTCAGCCAGAAGATTTTAGATCTAGATCTGTATAATTATTACTGCAGCACTTCTGAACAAAAGCATTAGAGATTTAATAATCACACGCAGCCCCAAAGCTTCATACAGCTTCATCATCCTCTCTCATCTATACGTAAAATACAAGAGAGAAACACAACAAGTCCTCAGATCTGAGAGAACCAGAGGAGCTGCTCTGGAAACATTACGATTCATAAATGATTACAGTAGTTGACGATTTGTTTTCTGTGGATCAGTTGATGGTTTGATCATTTCAGTTATAGTTTCCAGAGACAGAATATATAACAATAATAATAGTTTGCATCATCCCTCATGATGTGATGCTAGAGTTCAGAACAGTTCAATAACACCTGTAAAGATAAGCTACAGCTGAATACATTTGAATTCATTGATAAGTCGATCAACAGAAAATTAAATCTGAGTTGATTAATCACACAAGTTATTTTTAAAGCAATTAAAAACCAAACTGTGCTGCTTCCAGCTGCTCAAATATAACAATGTGTTGATTTCTCTTAATTTTATAACATTGTAATAATAAGGAATAATCCCACAGCATTATTTATTATTCATATTCAACATTAATATTATTAGTTATTGTCAGACAGATATGACAGTTTGAAGCCCAGTTAGTTGATAGACAAAAAGTTCAATCTGAGTTGATTCATCATATAAGTTATTATTAAAGTAAATAAATACCAGACTGTGCTGCTTCCAGCTGCTGACATGTGATCAACTTGTTGATTTTTCATGTATTATAACATAATAAACTGAATATAGTTAGGCTTTTAAATGTTGGTCAGATAAAAAAAAAAGAGAGACATGTGAGGACTCTGAGTTATGAAAAACACAATTTATCACAATTATCTAGAGCTGACCTGAAGGCTTCGAGGCTTCCACCGTTGCCATGGCAATAGACCTCCAAATCAGTATTTGAAATCTTCGTTTTTTTTATTTTATATACTGTATATTGCTTATTTCATGGGCTATTTTGAGATTTATACTTTAATATTACATTTAAAAAAATACATTTAAAAATGAAGCAGTCAAATAGTGATTTGGAGGCTGATTACCATGGCAACGGTCAAAGCTTTCAGATCAGCCCTAATTGATTAAAAATTAAATCTGAGTTGATTAATCACATAACTTATTTTTAAATTAATTAAATACCAGTCTGGTAGGCCTACAGGTTCCAGCTGCTAACATGTGACAACTTGTTGATTTTCTGTTTTATAACATAGTAAACTGAATATATTGGAGTTTTGACTGTTGGTCGAATTAAAAAAAGACATTTCAGAGATAAATCACAATTTGTTTTCACAGTTATCTGACATTTTATAAATAAAACAATAATAGCCTTAGAGAGGAAAAAATCAGATTAATGATAATAAAATAGCCCTAAACATGACAGAATATCTAGTGTCATCTTCATCATGTGATGCATATTTATGTATAATAATAATAATGAAAAAAGATCAATATTAGTATTATAAAGGGGATGAAAATGATGACTTTATTCAAGAATATCTTTAACAATCAGATCACGATCGTGTCTGTGCAGCTCATGAGACAAAAGCCATATAATACAGCTGGTTCTGGATCCGGTCCAAACAGTCTCAGTGTCAATGACAGAGATGCCTGCATCTCTCTGCTGCTACAGACCCGATACAACACAGGCAATATATACTATATTCATATATATCTGTTTAATATCTGCATCTCTCTGCTGCTACAGCTCCGATACAACACAGTCAATATATACTATATTCATATCTCTCTGCTGCTACAGCCCGACACAACACAGTCTTTATTTATACTAGATTCATATACATCTGGTTGATATCTGCAGCTGCTCCTGTGACTCTGAGTCTGTTATTAATATAAAGTCACTACTAGTCTTCATATGAGCCCCTGCTGCTAGCAGCATGCAGAGCTACAACATGTAGTTATAGATAGCTATAACCCACTAACAGAGAGCAGAGAGCCGGTTCTGTGTCTCAGCGTGGTTCTGTGTGTCTCAGCGTGGTTCTGTGTTTCAGTGTGGTTCAGTGTGGTTCTGTGGTTCTGTGTCTCAGTGTGGTTCTGTGTATCTCAGTGTGGTTCTGTGTGTCTCAGTGTGGTTCCGTCTCTCAGTGTGGTTCTGTGTGTCTCAGTGTGGTTCTGTGTGTCTCAGTGTGGTTCTGTGTGGTTCAGTGTGGTTCAGTGTGGTTCTGTGTGTCTCAGTGTGGTTCTGTGTGTCTCAGTGTGGTTCCGTCTCTCAGTGTGGTTCTGTGTGTCTCAGTGTGGTTCTGTGTGTCTCAGTGTGGTTCTGTGTGGTTCAGTGTGGTTCAGTGTGGTTCTGTGTGTCTCAGTGTGGTTCTGTGTGTCTCAGTGTGGTTCTGTGTCTCAGTGTGGTTCTCTGTGTCTCAGTGTGGTTCCGTCTCTCAGTGTGGTTCTGTGTGTCTCAGTGTGGTTCTGTGTGTCTCAGTGTGGTTCTGTGTGTCTCAGTGTGGTTCTGTGTGTCTCAGTGTGGTTCTGTGGTTCTGTGTGGTTCTGTGTCTCAGTGTGGTTCTGTGTGTCTCAGTGTGGTTCTGTGTGTCTCAGTGTGGTTCTGTGTGTCTCAGTGTGGTTCTGTGTGTCTCAGTGTGGTTCTGTGGTTCTGTGTGGTTCTGTGTCTCAGTGTGGTTCTGTGTGTCTCAGTGTGGTTCTCTGTGTCTCAGTGTGGTTCTGTGTGTCTCAGTGTGGTTCTGTGTGTCTCAGTGTGGTTCTGTGTGGTTCTGTGTGTCTCAGTGTGGTTCAGTGTGTCTCAGTGTGGTTCTCTGTGTCTCAGTGTGGTTCCGTCTCTCAGTGTGGTTCTGTGTGTCTCAGTGTGGTTCTGTGTGGTTCTGTGTGGTTCTGTGTGGTTCAGTGTGGTTCTCTGTGTCTCAGTGTGGTTCTCTGTGTCTCAGTGTGGTTCCGTCTCTCAGTGTGGTTCTGTGTGTCTCAGTGTGGTTCAGTGTGGTTCTGTGTGGTTCTGTGTGGTTCAGTGTGGTTCTCTGTGTCTCAGTGTGGTTCTCTGTGTCTCAGTGTGGTTCCGTGTCTCAGTGTGGTTCTGTGTGTCTCAGTGTGGTTCAATGTGGTTCTGTGTGGTTCTGTGTGTCTCAGTGTGGTTCAATGTGGTTCTGTGTGGTTCTGTGTGGTTCTGTGTGGTTCAGTGTGGTTCTGTGTCTCAGCAGATCAGAGTCTAGCTGTTAGTCCTCTCTGACTGATCCAACATGTGTCCAGACCAGCAGACCAGCAGCAGCTAGCTGAGACGGCTAACAGCTAGCTGACCCAACAGAACATCAACAAGCCGTTAGCTATAGATATATAGATATAGATATAGATATAGATATATAACCCGGGTCGCCTCCGTTCACACGGCCTGCAGCAGCCAACACAGCAGCGACCCGGCACTGACCCGGGTTATCCATCCAGACAAACAGTTAACAGAACCAGAACCAGGTTTAAACTGACTCGGGCGGGAAGAGACTGAAGCTAACGCTAGCATAGCATAGCTAACATTAGCATAGCCTAGCTAGAGGCTAGCTGTAGCATAACAGGACAATACATTAACATGTAAACATCCGGGTCCTCAGGTCTCTCTAGCAGCTAGCAGCTAACAGCTAACGGCTAACAGCTAGCAGCTCTGTGTTTAGAACCAACGTGATGCTAGCTGCTAGCAGTTAGCCTGACAGCTAGCAGCTAACGGCTAACGGCTAACGGCTAACGCTAG
>CM025834.1:35166032-35192261 GCA_014673565.1 Sebastes schlegelii | reverse complement strand
GAGTTTCCAACAGACCGTGTGTGTGTTGGCGGGGAGTGTGAGGTTGTTGGTGGCGTTCTAGCTGTGATCGTAGGTGTAGCAGTGTGTGGACAGTTTATTAGTCGGTGAATAAATACTACTGAACTACAACTCCTCCGCTCCGCTCAAGAGAGCTGGAGAGACCGAAGCCGACTTCCTGTATCCTGCAACTCCGGCTCCGCCTCTTAAAGTGGGCTGTTAAGGTGGACCAGCTTTTCTCCTTAAAGAGACGAGCCGTTCCTCTGAGACGCTCAGCTTTTAATTATCAATATATCTTTTAGCCGAAATCGGTTAAAATGCTTAATGTCGGTTAACGGTTAATTATTAACATCCCTAGTCGATACCAAAAACGTGAAGGGTCGTGTCTAGAAGCTAAATCCCCAAGGTGAGAAAACGTTTGCCTCGCTGCCCGACAACCTATCGCAACCCTAACCATTCAAGGTCGACGCCTACCTTTAACCATCTCACGAGAGTGTCGCAACTTCAGCAGCGGTTTTGGAGCCAAGATGGCTGCGGCTCTAAACAAACCATTTGATTCCAGCTGTCAGAACTCGTCACATCTGGACTTATCAACGAGACAAAATGTCCTCAAAACAAAGTTCTGCTGCGTTGTCAAAGTGAACGTTGAGAAGTCCTCACCAGTGGAATATTTAACGAGTATTGTTGTGAATGTCTTTCTGTACTTGATTATTGTTTAAGTTATATTTACCAGATGTGTAAAGTATTGAGACGCTGAGCTCACAGTCGTCTGTTTCTTCTTTTTTATACCGTTTTCTTAATTTCACGTCGTTCTTTGTTGTTGAATGAATTCCTGAGACGAGCTGCTGGTTTAAAGTCAGATGAATGAAGACGATCCGCGAAGCTCCATCAACGTTACTTTTATTAAAGTGTTACCTGATGTTCATGTTTTCTTGTTCACTTGTTACCTAAAGGTCGCAGTCAGACGGTGGGTTTGATAATAAAAAGATGTATTTTCAGTTGAGAGCTGACGTTGTCTCTTCAGGCTCTCACCTCAGTTTACTCTCAGCTGCGACGCTTCACCTGGATAATCACAGGTGGGAAGTAACTAAGTACATTTACTCAAGCATACAATTTTGAGGTACTTGTACTTTACTGGAGTATTTCCCTTTTCTGCTGCTTTATACTTCTGTTCCACGACATCTCAGATATTTGTTAAGTGCATGAATTCATGCACATTTATATCACATTTTGTCAGTACTACTACTAGTACTAGTACTACTAATACTAGTAGTACTAGTCAGTACTAGCAGTAGTAGTAGTAGTAGTAGTAGTAAACATGATGGTAGTAGTAATAGTAGTAGTAGTAGAAATGGTGGTAGTAGTAGTAGTAGAAATGGTAGTAGTAGTCGTTAGTGTATGATGTGTAGTAGTAGTAATGGTGGTCGTCGTCTTAGCTGCTGGTCGTCGTCGCCCTGCTGGTCGTCGTCGTCGTCGTCGTGGTCTCGTCCCTCGTGTCCCTGCTGTTCGTCGTCGTCGTCGTCGTCGTCGTGGTCGTCGTCCCTCGTGTCCCTGCTCGTCGTCGTCGTCGTGGTCGTCGTCCCTCGTGTCCCTGCTGTTCGTCGTCGTCGTCGTCGTCGTCGTGGTCGTCGTCCCTCGTGTCCCTGCTGTTCGTCTCGTCGTCGTCGTCGTGGTCGTCGTCCTCGTGTCCCTGCTGTTCGTCGTCGTGGTCTCGTCCCTCGTGTCCCTGCTGTTCGTCGTCGTCGTCGTCGTCGTGGCGTCGTCCCTCGTGTCCCTGCTGTTCGTCGTCGTGGTCGTCGTCCCTCGTGTCCCTGCTTTCGTCGTCTCGTCGTCGTCGTGGTCGTCGTCCCTCGTGTCCCTGCTGTTCCGTCGTGGTCGTCGTCCCTCGTGTCCCTGCTGTTCGTCGTCGTCGTCGTCGTCGTGGTCGTCGTCCCTCGTGTCCCTGCTGTTCGTCGTCGTCGTCGTCGTCGTGGTCGTCGTCCCTCGTGTCCCTGCTGTTCGTCGTCGTGGTCGTCGTCCCTCGTGTCCTGCTGTTCGTCGTCGTCGTCGTCGTCGTGGTCGTCGTCCCTCGTGTCCCTGCTGTTCTCGTCGTCGTCGTCTGGTCGTCGTCCCTCGTGTCCCTGCTGTTCGTCGTCGTCGTCGTCGTCGCCCTGGTGGTCGTCGTCGTCGTCGTCGCCCTGCTGGTCGTCGTCGCCCTGCTGGTCGTCGTCGTGGTCGTCTCCCTCGTGTCCCTGCTGTTCGTCGTCGTCGTGGTCGTCGTCCCTCGTGTCCCTGCTGTTCGTCGTCGTCGTGGTCGTCGTCCCTCGTGTCCCTGCTGTTCGTCGTCGTCGTCGTGGTCGTCGTCCCTCGTGTCCCTGCTGTTCGTCGTCGTCGTCGTCGTGGTCGTCGTCCCTCGTGTCCCTGCTGTTCGTCGTCGTCGTCGTCGTCGTGGTCGTCGTCCCTGCTGTTCGTCGTCGTCGTCGTCGTCGTGGTCGTCGTCCCTCGTGTCCCTGCTTTCGTCGTCGTCGTCGTCGTCGTGGTCGTCGCCCTGCTGTTCGTCGTCGTCGTCGTCGTCGTGGTCGTCGTCCCTCGTGTCCCTGCTGTTCGTCGTCGCGGCTGGCGCGGCCAAAATGCTGACTCCAGCCTTCCCTGTCGTCCTCAAATTCGTGGAGGGTGCGTCATGGTGCCTACCGTCCCTTCTTCTCTCCTTTTTCCCATTTATAAATTTGGTTATTCTGTTCTTCTGTGTCAGATATGTTGGTGGTTTGTCTGTCTTCCTATACCAACCACTGTGACAACCGTATGAACAGTTGGTTCTATTAGTGCGTCTGAGACTCGTCTGAAAGTCTTCATTAGTTCTCAAGCTGAGATGAAAATAACAGTCTGTCTGTGGTTTAACGCTCCGCTCGGTTATTATTAACCTTCATTATGAAGCTTCTTCTTTATCCGGTTTAACCGTCAGTCAGCATCGAGACAGGATGGAGTTCACAGGCTTCCTCCTCGCACTCTGTGAGTAACGTCACCTTTACTTTAACTTTAACTTTAACACACTTCTCATATCAAAACAGGCTTTTTCTTAATGCACAAGTTCTAGTGGAGAACGTCGTCTATTAGCGTCTATTCGTAGAACAATTTAATTTCTATTATTCAAACTGCAGGTTGTGTTACAAAAAGCAGCTGTTTTTTTTCCAATTAACGCCCAATTAAGTAGTTTTGTTGCCTAAACATAACTAAGTAGTTTTGTTGCCTAAACATAACTAAGTAGTTTTGTTGCCTAAACATAACTAAGTAGTTTTGTTGCCTAAACCAAACTAAGTAGTTTTGTTGCCTAAACCAAACTAAGTAGTTTTGTTGCCTAAACATAACTAAGTAGTTTTATTGCCTAAACCTAACTAAGTAGTTTTGTTGCCTAAACCAAACTAAGTAGTTTTGTTGCCTAAACATAACTAAGTAGTTTTATTGCCTAATCCTAACTAAGTAGTTTTGTTGCCTAAACATAACTAAGTAGTTTTGTTGCCTAAACATAACTAAGTAGTTTTATTGCCTAAACCTAACTAAGTAGTTTTGTTGTCTAAACCAAACTAAGTAGTTTTGTTGCCTAAACCAAACTAAGTAGTTTTGTTGCCTAAACCTAACTAAGTAGTTTTGTTGCCTAAACCTAACTAAGTAGTTTTGTTGCCTAATCCTAACTAAGTAGTTTTGTTGCCTAAACCTAAGTAGTTTTGTTGCCTAAACATAAATAAGTAGTTTTGTTGCCTAATCCTAACTAAGTAGTTTTGTTGCCTAAACCTAAGTAGTTTTGTTGCCTAAACCAAACTAAGTAGTTTTGTTGCCTAATCCTAAGTAGTTTTGTTGCCTAAACCCAAGTAGTTTTGTTGCCTAAACCAAACTAAGTAGTTTTGTTGCCTAAACATAACTAAGTAGTTGTGTTGCCTAAACCTAACTAAGTAGTTTTGTTGCCTAAACCTAACTAAGTAGTTTTGTTGCCTAAACCAAACTAAGTAGTTTTGTTGCCTAAACATAAATAAGTAGTTTTGTTGCCTAATCCTAACTAAGTAGTTTTGTTGCCTAAACCTAACTAAGTAGTTTTGTTGCCTAAACCAAACTAAGTAGTTTTGTTGCCTAAACATAAATAAGTAGTTTTGTTGCGTAATCCTAACTAAGTAGTTTTGTTGCCTAAACATAAATAAGTAGTTTTGTTGCCTAATCCTAACTAAGTACTTTTGTTGCCTAAACCAAACTAAGTAGTTTTGTTGCCTAAACCTAACCACCTAAAAATCCCCTTAATTTGTCAATAAGTTCTTTTTAAGTTAAGGGGTTTAGTTTGAGGGATCCATACTGAAGACCCCGATTAAGATGAAGGTGTTTGACGTGTTTTCAGGGTAAATTGAGGGTTAAGAAGTGGAACTGAGTAGTTTTGTCTTTTCTACAGCCTCCCTCACAGTCTCTCCTCACAGATCTCAGTTCTTTAAGTACGAGTCTTTCTCTCTGAGCTGTGACGGGAACAGAAACTCCTCCGGATGGAGGGTGAAGGCCAGGACGGCCCGAGGAGTCTCCGAGTGTGGACGCGACTGGGGCCACCTGCGAGCGTCGACCTGCGTTATCCACGAGGCGTACCGCTGGAACAGTGGCGAGTACTGGTGTGAGTCCGCATCAGGAGAGACGAGTCCAGCTGCTAACATCAGCGTCACCGGTTAGTTTGTCACGGGAGGCCGAAGATGAGCCATTTAGCATTTTGATTTTCTGTCATGTTGTTCGTATAACAATCACATTTTTGATGAACAACCACCTTCTGTGACTGCTTCACAATCTTTATTAAAAATATATATATTTTAAGATAGTCTTGTAGAATTTGGAGCCCAAGTTAGAAAAGCATGGGATCACTGTAAACAATCCGTGGATGCTTTTTCTCCTTCATCACCTTTCTTAATTCTTTTGCGTATCAAAGACAGTAACGTGATCCTGGAGAGTCCCGTGTTTCCTGTGACGGAGGGACGATCTGTGACTCTGCGTTGCACAACTCGAAGCAACTCTTCAAACCTGCGAGCCAGCATCTTCATGAAGGACAGATCTCCTGTCGGAGCAGCCGTCACGGGGCAGATGAGCCTCCCTGCGGTGTCCAAGTCTGATCAAGGCCTCTACATGTGCGTGATCACCGGCGTCGGGGCGTCAACGGAGAGCTGGCTCACTGTGAGAGGTGAGAGGAAGTAGGAAATAATGCATGTATGTATACAACAAGACAGGAAGTAGAAAGATTAAACACAGTTTATCAAGAATGTCTTCAAACAATACCCTAAGTAGTTTTTTTACCTAAACCTAACTAAGTAGTTTTTGCCTAAACCTAACTAAGTAGTTTGTTGCCTAAACCTAACTAAGTAGTTTTGTTGCCTAAACCTAACTAAGTAGTTTTGTTGCTAAACCTAACTAAGTAGTTTTGTTGCTAAACCTAACTAAGTAGTTTTGTTGCTTAAACCTAACTAAGTAGTTTTGTTGCTTAAACCTAACTAAGTAGTTTTGTTGCTTAAACCTAACTAAGTAGTTTTGTTGCCTAAACCTAACTAAGTAGTTTTGTTGCTAAACCTAACTAAGTAGTTTTGTTGCTTAAACCTAACTAAGTAGTTTTGTTGCTTAAACCTAACTAAGTAGTTTTGTTGCCTAAACCTAACTAAGTAGTTTTGTTGCCTAAACCTAACTAAGTAGTTTTGTTGCCTAAACCTAACTAAGTAGTTTTGTTGCTAAACCTAACTAAGTAGTTTTGTTGCTTAAACCTAACTAAGTAGTTTTGTTGCCTAAACCTAACTAAGTAGTTTTGTTGCTAAACCTAACTAAGTAGTTTTGTTGCCTAAACCTAACTAAGTAGTTTTGTTGCCTAAACCTAACTAAGTAGTTTTGTTGCCTAAACCTAACTAAGTAGTTTTGTTGCCTAAACCTAACTAAGTAGTTTTGTTGCTAAACCTAACTAAGTAGTTTTGTTGCCTAAACCTAACTAAGTAGTTTTGTTGCTAAACCTAACTAAGTAGTTTTGTTGCCTAACCTAACTAAGTAGTTTTGTTGCCTAATCCTAACTAAGTAGTTTTGTTGCTTCTAATCCTAACTAAGTAGTTTTGTTGCCTAATCCTAACTAAGTAGTTTTGTTGCCTAAACCTAACTAAGTAGTTTTGTTGCCTAATCCTAACTAAGTAGTTTTGTTGCCTAAACCTAACTAAGTAGTTTTGTTGCTTAAACCTAAGTAGTTTTGTTGCCTAAACCTAACTAAGTAGTTTTGTTGCCTAAACCTAACTAAGTAGTTTTGTTGCCTAAACCTAACTAAGTAGTTTTGTTGCCTAAACCTAACTAAGTAGTTTTGTTGCCTAAACCTAACTAAGTAGTTTTGTTGCCTAAACCTAACTAAGTAGTTTTGTTGCTAAACCTAAGTAGTTTTGTTGCCTAAACCTAACTAAGTAGTTTTGTTGCCTAAACCTAACTAAGTAGTTTTGTTGCCTAAACCTAACTAAGTAGTTTTTTGCCTAAACCTAACTAAGTAGTTTTGTTGCCTAATAACTAAGTAGTTTTGTTGCCTAAACCTAACTAAGTAGTTTGTTGCCTAAACCTAACTAAGTAGTTTTGTTGCCTAAACCTAACTAAGTAGTTTGTTGCCTAAACCTAACTAAGTAGTTTTGTTGCCTAAACCTAACTAAGTAGTTTTGTTGCCTAAACCTAACTAAGTAGTTTTGTTGCCTAAACCTAACTAAGTAGTTTTGTTGCCTAAACCTAACTAAGTAGTTTTGTTGCCTAAACCTAACTAAGTAGTTTTGTTGCCTAATCCTAACTAAGTAGTTTTGTTGCCTAATCCTAACTAAGTAGTTTTGTTGTTAAACCTAAGTAGTTTTGTTGCCTAAACCTAACTAAGTAGTTTTGTTGCCTAAACCTAACTAAGTAGTTTTGTTGCCTAAACCTAACTAAGTAGTTTTGTTGTTTAAACCTAAGTAGTATTTGTTGCCTAATCCTAACTAAGCAGTTTTGTTGCCTAAAACCCTAACTAAAGTAGTTTTATTGCCTAAACCTAACTAAGTAGTTTTGTTGCCTAATCCTAACTAAGTAGTTTTGTTGCCTAATCCTAACTAAGTAGTTTTGTTGCCTAAACCTAACTAATAGTTTTGTTGCCTAAACCTAACTAAGTAGTTTTTTGCGTACTGGTTTCATACACAGAAGGAGCCACGGAGAGATGGAGAGGCAGGTCGACCGTCTGATGGTTTTACTGGAAACGTGACGGAGGTGAGCTCCGGAAACACACGTCTAATAAGCTGTTGAATGTTATACAGCCCGCAGGTCATGAGGCCAGATGCTCCACATGCCGCCTCATGGTTTGACGTTCATATCAGATACAGTATTTATGGATCTGGTTGTTTCACCACCAGCAGGTCCTGGTGCACCTGCAGCAGCACGCCTCCTGTCTGTCTCCAGACTGGTGTGTCACCTGGTGGTGGGAGCTCCTTACCTGATGTCCACCGTCGTCCTGGGACTCGTATACAGAGACATACACTCTAACAGGTAACAGGGTGGTAAACTGGGATGCCAAGTTAAAAAAATTAAAATTAAAAATATTTAAAAAATAAAATATATATATATATATATATATATATACATTTATTTTATAATTTTTTATAAAATTTTATAAAAAAAAAAAAAAAATATAATATAGATACAATATATATATAGTTATATATATTTATTTTTCATTTTTTTATTAAATCAAAAAATAAAAAAAAATACGTATTTATACGTACAGTATATATATTATGTTTTTTATATATATATATATTTTTTTTTTTCACATCCACAGGAAAGACACCAGACGTCACCATGGAGACGCCACAGCGTAGTGAAAGCGGCAGGGATTGGATAAGCAGTATGTTGATGTCACCGCTGTGTGTTACAGTATAATTATTAAAATTTAACTATGATGTCATCCAATTGTTCAATATTTTAATTTGTTGTATGGTTTAGTCCAGGGGTCAGCAACCTGCGCCTCTTCAGCTCCTCTCCAGTGGCTCCCTGTGGATCTATAAAAGCATTAGTGGAAATGAATAACTGTTTTTTCATTTACATTTTTATTTTTATTTTTATTTATCATTGTTGTAGGTCTACGGTACGACGGTACGACGGTACGACGGAGTATTAGGGCCACATTGAGGAAAAAAAAATAAATCTGAGATTTAGAGAAAAAAGTTTGTAATATTACGAGAATAAAGTCATGATATTATAAAGTAGTAATTTAAAATGTAATAGATATCACCATGAAACATCCCTCATTCATTAGTTACTGTTCTGTGTCGGTGCCTTAATGCAGGTTGTTTCACTTTCATCTGTGGATGACAGAGTTTAATGTATGCCTGCAGGGGAAGAACATGATGGTGAGATGTGAAACTGTAAATAAATGGAAGTGATCCAACGTTACTCAGCGAACTGGACATTGGTTTGTTTTTAGAGCACGCGTCCAAACAAGTTCTCCCGTCCGCCCCTCAGTGGCTTATAGATGTTTGGTATTTGTTTGTTAAAAGGCTAACTGGCAGGCTAAGAGTTCCTGTAACACTGACCCGACGGGAAAGCAATGATTTACCTCTGATGTCGTATTATTTGACTTTACCAACCACTATCAGTCCAAAGATTAAAGGTTATAGAAAATCAACTACATGTATATACTTAGTAGTCTGGCTTATGACAAATAGGTCATCATATAATAAATATATACATCTATAAATAGGTTATAGTATAATAAATATATATATATATAAACTATGTAGCTGTAGTTTCCCTCCTGACCTCCAGGTGGAAAACTTTCTGTCACTTTAAACTGAAAAACCAGACCGGAAGTACTTGTAACCGGATGTGTGGTTGTCGGGCTGATGGCGGGAGAGTTGTTGTTGTTAGCTGAAGATCTTTGATCCGTTTGGAGCTCGAGCTGCAGGTGAACCTTCACACACCCAGGTAACCCTTTAACAAGCTTCCTCTGAGCCGGAAGTCCAAGAGGAGACGAAGAGAAGAAGAATATGAACCGAGTTAAACCCGAAAACAGAGTTAGCTCCATGCTAACACGCTAACAGCTAGTTAGCTCCATGCTAACAAGCTAACAGCTAGTTAGCTCCATGCTAACAAGCTAACAGCTAGTTAGCTCCATACTAACAAGCTAACAGCTAGTTAGCTCCATGCTAACAGGCTAACAGCTAGTTAGCTCCATACTAACAAGCTAACATCTAGTTAGCTCCATGCTAACAAGCTAACAGCTAGTTAGCTCCATGCTAACAGGCTAACAGCTAGTTAGCTCCATGCTAACAAGCTAACAGGCTAACAGCTAGTTAGCTCCATGCTAACAAGCTAACAGCTAGTTAGCTCCATGCTAACAAGCTAACAGCTAGTTAGCTCCATGCTAACAAGCTAACAGCTAGTTAGCTCCATGCTAACAAGCTAACAGCTAGTTAGCTCCATGCTAACAAGCTAACAGCTAGTTAGCTCCATGCTAACAAGCTAACAGCTAGTTAGCTCCATGCTAAGAAGCTAACAGCTAGTTAGCTCCATGCTAACAAGCTAACAGCTAGTTAGCCTGTTAGCTTCTGCTGCTCTGTGGCTCACTGCTAGCGTTAGCATTAGCTCGCTCTAATGTGTGCTCCTGTTCTCTGATTGAACAGACCAGGACCAGCACCAGCACCAGCACCAGGACCAGCACCAGCACCAGGACCAGCACCAGCACCAGCACCAGGACCAGCACCAGCACCAGGACCAGGACCAGGACCAGCACCAGCACCAGCACCAGGACCAGGACCAGGACCAGCACCAGGACCAGGACCAGCACCAGCACCAGGACCAGCACCAGGACCAGCACCAGGACCAGGACCAGCACCAGGACCAGCACCAGCACCAGCACCAGGACCAGCACCAGCACCAGGACCAGCACCAGTGTAGCTGAGTCAATATGTTGGTTATGTTATTTTTATTATTTTCATTTTGTTTAATGAACATTCTCAAACCGGTGTGTTATACTTTATTTTGTCATCAATATCAGCCAAATGATCTGTATTGTAACTTTATTTGTGTTAACTTTGTATTGAGTGAATGAAACGGTTGTGTTTTTCATGGTTCCGGGTTACCTGTTGTAGCAGGGGGGGCTTTAATTGTTGACGCACAAACCACACAGGCAGAGCATGGACAGCTTGTGCACTGGTAAGATGTGTGGTGAGGCTCGTCCTCCTCTGGTTAAGCTAGCATGTTTAAAAGTTGTGTATTCTGGCTTAAACTGTATGCAAATGCAATGATGCATCGTTATCAATATGTTTCTGAGGTTGTCATTTGGTTTCGAACGGCCAAAATACGACTTTTACTTCTGTTAACTCCGTCGGAGTTTTTCGCTCATTTGCATATTGTCTGACTGCTGCAGAGGACTGAGAGAGCCTGCCACTGTGTGTGTGTGTGTGTGTGTGTGTGTGTGTGTGTGTGTGTGTGTGTGTGTGTGTGTGTGTGTGTGTGTGTGTGTGTGTTGTGTGTGTGTGTGTGTGTGTGTGTGTGTGTGTACTCATATTGTCTGACTGCTGCAGAGGACTGAGAAAGAGCCTGCCACTGAGTGTGTGTGTGTTGACTGTGCCCTGTGCTGCTCCTTATAGGAAAATAAATGTGCAGATCCTGATTCCTGGTCTGAGTGGTGTCTTTCAATCTACGAGCAACCATTCGACAGCTGCTACACCAGCACCAGGACCAGGACCAGCACCAGGAGCCCGGTTCAGAAAGCAGCTTTAACAAACTGTGAGATGGAAAAGGTTTCGGCTCCAGAACAGCTGATCAGAGTTTGTTCCATCAAATGTGAGGATGAAGACAGCCTTCATCATCAATGGAGCTCCGATACTACGATTCACCATGGCAACAGGTAACTAAGAGACACAGCCTCCATCTGGATCCACGCAGAGATGGTAATGCACGGATACGCTGACTGTATTAGACTGTAGTCTACATTACATTACATAGAGTTATTCAGCTTTAATGTGACTGTATTAGACTGTAGTCTACATTACATTACATAGAGTTATTCAGCTTTAATGAGACTGTATTAGACTGTAGTCTACATTACATTACATAGAGTTATTCAGCTTTAGTGTGACTGTATTAGACTGTAGTCTACATTACATTACATAGAGTTATTCAGCTTTAGTGTGACTGTATTAGACTGTAGTCTACATTACATTACATAGAGTTATTCAGCTTTAGTGTGACTGTATTAGACTGTAGTCTACATTACATCACATAGAGTTATTCAGCTTTAATGAGACTGTATTAGACTGTAGTCTACATTACATTACATAGAGTTATTCAGCTTTAGTGAGACTGTATTAGACTGTAGTCTACATTACATTACATAGAGTTATTCAGCTTTAATGAGACTGTATTAGACTGTAGTCTACATTACATTACATAGTTATTCAGCTTTAGTGAGACTGTATTAGACTGTAGTCTACATTACATTACATAGAGTTATTCAGCTTTAATGAGACTGTATTAGACTGTAGTCTACATTACATTACATAGAGTTATTCAGCTTTAATGAGACTGTATTAGACTGTAGTCTACATTACATCACATAGAGTTATTCAGCTTTAATGAGACTGTATTAGTGAAGGGATTCCCCTCCGGGAATCGTTACCTTCAGGCGCGTTGGTTTATCTTCTATATTGCTACAAGCTCAGAGAGAAATCATATACAAAATACAAAGTTAGATTAAAGAAGCATCAATTTATTCCGTATATATATTCATCATAGTTGCACAGAGTTATATTCAGAAGTTCTGGTTTCATCAATGTGTCCCTGATACCATGCAACACGGTGTTCAGTTCGCAGAGAAGAACCCCGTGTTCTGTTTTTCACATAATATTTATACATATCATGTGCCCCCAGTGAGAGGCGGAGGGGTAGGCGTTATCCATGTGCAGAACCGTACTTTTCCATAGATTGTTAGGCTATCTCCTGTTGGCCTCCTTTATCTGACTCCATTCTACGCATCCCGTGCTGCACTGACATCCTGTTCTTCACCCCCCTTCCTCCTATCTCCCTGAGGCTTCAACATCCTTGAGAATTGTTCTTTGTACAGACATTTCTTTCACCGGTTTATCAGGGTGTTCTTTGCAGCATGCATATCATGTGCTGCCTAGATTACATTCCTTAAATCAGTACGTCATTCTGGTTACATGTTTTCACTTATGACAGGTTACACTTATAATTCATCATGAGATATTTCCAACATTAGACTGTAGTCTACATTACATTACATAGAGTTATTCAGCTTTAGTGTGACTGTATTAGACTGTAGTCTACATTACATTACATAGAGTTATTCAGCTTTAATGTGACTGTATTAGACTGTAGTCTACATTACATTACATAGTTATTCAGCTTTAGTGAGACTGTATTAGACTGTAGTCTACATTACATCACATAGAGTTATTCAGCTTTAATGAGACTGTATTAGACTGTAGTCTACATTACATTACATAGAGTTATTCAGCTTTAATGTGACTGTATTAGACTGTAGTCTACATTACATTACATAGAGTTATTCAGCTTTAATGTGACTGTATTAGACTGTAGTCTACATTACATTACATAGAGTTATTCAGCTTTAATGTGACTGTATTAGACTGTAGTCTACATTACATTACATAGAGTTATTCAGCTTTAGTGAGACTGTATTAGACTGTAGTCTACATTACATTACATAGAGTTATTCAGCTTTAATGTGACTGTATTAGACTGTAGTCTACATTACATTACATAGAGTTATTCAGCTTTAGTGAGACTGTATTAGACTGTAGTCTACATTACATTACATAGAGTTATTCAGCTTTAATGTGACTGTATTAGACTGTAGTCTACATTACATTACATAGAGTTATTCAGCTTTAGTGAGACTGTATTAGACTGTAGTCTACATTACATTACATAGAGTTATTCAGCTTTAGTGTGACTGTATTAGACTGTAGTCTACATTACATTAAGCTGCTCTAACAGACTGACAGCTGTCTGTGTTCACAGTCACAGTGTTATAAAGAAGAAGGACATGCAGAGGTTTGGTTCTGAGCTGAGGGACACTTGATGCTGTGTGATATCTGAATGTTCAGAGAAATGACTGACGGCACATAAAAGACTCACTTTAGACAGTCCAGAGTAACAAACTGATATCTGACACACAGTAAACCTTCCATACGGACTGAACCAATGAGGAAATAAAACACTCATCACACTTTCTGAAACAGAGACCAGGACCAGGACCAGGACCAGGAGCACTACAAGAGCGAGCCGGAGGAGGAGCAGCAGAACCCGGACCAGCGGAGCAACAAGGTCCCCAGAAGACCAGCAGCAGGCTCGTCCTCCGATCCCACCGATGTTCAGGTCAGTGTTCATGACTTCATGACTTCATGGCTTCATAACGACACCAAGAAGAGGAGAAAACAGCTCCAACTGTTCATCAATATCTACTGAGGTGGCAGCTGGGGGGGGGGATGGATATATCTGCTTCATCTGAGTCTATGCAGAGGTAGAAAGAAGTTACCGCTTTTATTGTGGTAGTCTGAGTAACGTGACGTCATATCCGTTCCGTATCCGTCAACCAAAACAAACCTCAGAGAGTGTAAAACGTTGGAGGGTCGTCGTGGATACGACCTGCACCCTCCCATGTTAAATCCAGCGTGGTAAACACTACACATCCAGTAAAGGATGGAAACACTTTGGGTTTCACACATTGACAGGAAAAGCAGAGCTAGACAGAGCAGAGCTAAATCCATCCATCCATCTTCAGCCGCTTATCCGGGGTCGGGTCGCGGGGGCAACAGCTCCAGCAGGGGACCCCAAACTTCCCTTTCCCGGGCCACATTAACCAGCTCTGACTGGGGGATCCCGAGGCGTTCCCAGGCCAGAGTAGAGATATAATCTCTCCACCTAGTCCTGGGTCTTCCCCGTGGTCTCCTCCCAGCTGGTCGTACCTGGAACACCTCCGAAAGGAGGCCCCCAGGAGGCATCCGTGCTAGATGCCCAAACCACCTCAAGTGGCTCCTTTCGACGCAAAGGAGCAAGGACTCTACTCCGAGTCCCTCACGGATGACTGAGCTTCTCACCCTATCTCTAAGGGAGACGCCAGCCACCCTCCTGAGGAAACCCATTTCGGCCGCTTGCACCCGCGACCTCGTTCTTTCGGTCATGACCCGGCCCTCATGACCAGAGGTGAGAGTAGGAACGAAGATTGACCGGTAGATGGAGAGCTTTGCCTTCCGGCTCAGCTCTCTTTTCGTCACAACGGTGCGGTAAAGCGAATGCAATACCGCCCCTGCTGCTCCGATTCTCCGACCAATCTCACGTTCCATCGTCCCCTCACTCGCGAACAAGACCCCGAGATACTTGAACTCCTTCACTTGGGGTAAGGACTCATTCCCTACCCGGAGTAGCGCATCTGATTGGCTACGGATGATTTCCTGTTGAAAAAAATGCATTTGTGGGTCGTGCACGTCAGGGGAATCTCATAAAACCCACACAGATGAACACTGTGAAGTTCACACATGACAGCAGTTTGTTTATAAATGTAACAACATCCAAATGTGTTTTTGATCAAATACTTTTAAGTACATATATTTGTGGATTTCTATTACATTTATTTTTTTTATGTAGATTGTTTTTTTTACATTTATATATAACGATAACTGTGTTTGTGTGCATTGAAAAATATTTTGTGGAGAGAGTCATTTATATATAAATCACCAGATACATGTGTGACTCCTTCTGTGTGCATTCATTAATATTGAGATTGATCTGAGCCCATAAAAAGCAGCTAACAGAGAGAGAATAGCAGAAATCAGAATCAGGTTTACACATACAAGGAATTAGCCTTATTGTTTTTGGTGCATAACAATAAACAGAGAAATAAAAAAACACAGAAGCATGCACTGTGCTGGTAAAGCCAAGACACAACTATAGAATAGAAGAAATACAATAAGGACATCAAAATACTTCTATCTGTAATAACTATACATGAGTTTTAAAATGAAAGAGTTCAACAGTTTTGTGTATGAATCACAGTATGAATGCATACTTTCTTACTCGGCTATACAGGAAATGAGGTCTCTACCTCAATGTGTTTCTTGTTCGAATGAATGACTGACTTAGTGCGTGGTATGGGTTCATCTTCAACTATACTGGGTTTTACATTTCCCATAATGCAACTCCATAATGGGGATGTCGCCTGATAATTAATAAATTAACTGCATGATTGTGCATAGTTAATCACAAATTAATCTCACATTTTTTATCACTTCAAAATGCACCTTAAAGGGAGATTTGTCAAGTTTTTTAATAATAATGATAAATAATCGTGCAGCCCTAATGTATATTGATTGTATGTTTATTGATTGTATGTTTATTGACTATATGTTGATTTATTGCCCTTTTTTCACAAGACAAAGTGTCAACAATAGTCTTTCTGTATTGTTATTTTACAGGTGTTGAAGGAGTGCTCCATCCCGCTGACACGTGTCAGGATCAGCAGTGCGATGTTGGCTGCGATGGACGCTGTTGGACGCTCAGCAGCTGATCCAAAAGGCCAAAAGGTCATCTGCAGGTTCATTTTCTCTGTTAATTAAGGGCTTATATATATTAAAGAGTCCTCTTCTTCCTGAAATACTCTAAATTAATATGAATTAGTATGCCGTACGTTAACATGCTGTACGTTAACATGCGGGACAATTCATAATTGTGAGAATTAATAAATGTCAAGGGGGCGTCTGTGGTGACCAATCAAACGTCTACAGAGGGACCACGGTTGGTTGTCACAGGTGGTAGTATATTAGTCAGACTGGAACATTGTGGGTTATGTTCCACTGACATGTTTTAATGTTCTTTATGGTTCTAGATAGGTCGCTCCACCATGTCATCTCACTGACTCTCTCTCTCTCTCTCTCTATCTATCTTATCTATCTATCTATCTATCTATCTCTCGCTCTCTCTCTCTCGCTCTCTCTCTGTCTGTATGTCCTGTTGCTATAGAAAGGAGAGGAAGAAAGGGACTGATACATCTGAGAGTTCACACTGGAGAGAAACTACACAGCTGTGATGAATGTGGGAAAACTTTCACTTTTCAGAGTACCCTCAAAATACATCAACGCTTTCACACTGGAGAGAAACCCTACAGCTGTGATGAATGTGGAGCAGCTTTCACTACATCAGGTGAGCTGAAAACACATCAACGCATTCACACTGGAGAGAAACCCTACAGCTGTGATGAATGTGGAGCAGCTTTCACTACATCAGGTGAGCTGAAAAGACATCAACGCATTCACACTGGAGAGAAACCCTACAGCTGTGATGACTGTGGAGGCAGCTTTCACTCAATCAGGTCACCTGAAAACACATCAACGCATTCACACTGGAGAGAAACCGTACTGGTGTGACCAATGTGGTAAAACGTTCCTCACAATAGTTCCCTTAAAGTCCACCAACGCATTCACACTGGAGAGAAACCGTACTGGTGTGACCAATGTGGTAAAACGTTTTCTCGGGATAGTCGCCTTAAAGTCCACCAACGCATTCACACTGGAGAGAAACCTTACTGGTGTGACCAATGTGGTAAAACGTTTTCTCGGGGTAGTCACCTTAAATCCCACCAACGCATTCACACTGCATCATTGTGAACATGTTTCAGAGCCTAGCTAGCTGTCTCCTCCTGCCTCCTCCCCATGCCCTGATAGCTGTGTTGTTGTATTCAGAGCTTCTCTCCACATTGAAGTCTGACCAACAGTAACTTCATGTTCTAAACAGCATGTGTGTTGTCGTGGCTACGACTACATACTTTCTTCCTGTTATATATTTAATTATTTACCATGAATTAATCTGCTGAGTATTTTCTGGATGAATTGTTTGGTAAAGACCAGAAACTGTTGACTGTAGTCGACCCCCTGGGCCTGTGCCCCGTAGACCCGTTCAATAATCCATCCACGAGTCGACAGCTGGAGAAAGATCAAGGAGGACATTCACATCCGACACCAGAGACCATCTTTGAACGGAGACAGGGGTTACCATCCCCCCCACCGAATACAACCACTGTTATCATGTGACTGCTGGACTAGCGTCATGTGATGAGAAGATCCCTTTTCTCCCACATGCCGCTAAAGACTCTGATCTTTACTAAAATGTAGTTTGGATTTGTCCAAAGACAATTAATGTAGTGTATTATGTGTGTGTTTGCTTTAGTTAGACTTTTATTCCACTGCCTTTAAGCCAGGAAGTGTTCCATTAAAACAGTTCCACCATTTTTGATAACACCAACGTCATGTTTAGTGCCATTCTGCATGTTTCCTTATCAAAAATACAAAATTAGAAATCATCTAACGATTGAATTGTAACAATCTTTATTAAAAGAATGAGCTTTCAGGAGCTGAAGACTGACTCTGCGTCCTCCATGACTGTGCCAGGATGCATCTCCTGCGCGGGCAGGCCGGCACTTTAAAATGACCTCTTATCTGAGAAACCACGCGGCTGTGCCCTGGATTCAATAAAACGATGAATTAAAGGAGCTTATAGTAAAAATCTTGACCAAATGTAAAAAAGAAAAATAGACAAATTAACCCTAAAATCTTTTTTAATGTCAAATTACACGTTAACGCTACTTTATTAAAACAGCTGATGGGAAACACCAGGATCCATTTTCCTCAGAGTAAAAACTCCCTCCTTTGTGCAAAGGAACTGATTCTGTTGTTCTGGAAAGGGAAAGAGGGGCCAACATTTAAATCCTGGATAACAACACTGACTGATCCCCTCCACCTAGAAGAATCCGATACAACCCTTAATGACAGATTGAAGGTATTTGAAAAGACTTGGAGACGATGATCTCCTCTATCGGAGGGACAGACAATTAAGACGCAATAGACACATAGTCTTTAGTACCCGAGGTAGCACTGCTCAGGGATGGGAGGGTTACAGCTGTTTATGTATATACTGTATGTCGCCAAGGTCTCCCTGATTTGTTTGCCTTAGGGTGTCTGTGCTTTTGTTTTGTTTTGTTTTCCTTTCATGACGTATGTTTTTTGTATTAGCTTGTCTCCATGTTGTTTGCCCTTAGTTTCTAGTTTTGTCTGTTTTGTTGATGTATATAAAAATGAGGCATGATAAACACCCCACAGTTTGTATCACCGACATGCACATGCTTCTTAATAAAAAATATTTGAAACAAGTTTTGATTTTATTCTCGTAATATAACAACTTTTTCTCTCAAAGTTAAGATTTCATTCTCATAACATTACGACTTTTTCACGTAAAGTTACGACTTTATTGTGTAAATCTCAGATGTGTTTTCCCTCAATGTGGCCCTAATACTACCGTAGTACATTGTCTCTTTGGCCCTCACTGCATTAGACTGATATACTATATACTTAGACTATAAACTGTTACCTTCATCACAATGATCACATGTTTTGCGGCTCCAGACAGATCATTATTCTTATTTATTTTTGTGCCTAAAATGGCTCTTTTGATAGTAAACGTTGCTGACTCCTGCTCTAGGGGACATATTTAACAAAACAAGGAGACTAAGATCCACAATCCGTGGATGCTTTTTCTCCTTCATCACCTTTCTTAATTCTTTTGCGTATCAAAGACAGTAACGTGATCCTGGAGAGTCCCGTGTTTCCTGTGACGGAGGGACGATCTGTGACTCTGCGTTGCACAACTCGAAGCAACTCTTCAAACCTGCGAGCCAGCATCTTCATGAAGGACAGATCTCCTGTCGGAGCAGCCGTCACGGGGCAGATGAGCCTCCCTGCGGTGTCCAAGTCTGATCAAGGCCTCTACATGTGCGTGATCACCGGCGTCGGGGCATCAACGGAGAGCTGGCTCACTGTGAGAGGTGAGAGGAAGTAGGAAATAATGCATGTATGTATACAACAAGACAGGAAGTAGAAAGATTAAACACAGTTTATCAAGAATGTCTTCAAACAATACCCTAAGTAGTTTTTTACCTAATCCTAACTAAGTAGTTTTGTTGCCTAAACCTAACTAAGTAGTTTTGTTGCCTAAACCTAACTAAGAAGGTTTGTTGCCTAAACCTAACTAAGTAGTTTTGTTGCTTGAACCTAACTAAGTAGTTTTGTTGCTTAAACCTAACTAAGTAGTTTTGTTGCTTAAACCTAACTAAGTAGTTTTGTTGCCTAAACCTAACTAAGTAGTTTTGTTGCCTAAACCTAACTAAGTAGTTTTGTTGCCTAAACCTAACTAAGTAGTTTTGTTGCTTAAACCTAACTAAGTAGTTTTGTTGCTTAAACCTAACTAAGTAGTTTTGTTGCCTAAACCTAACTAAGTAGTTTTGTTGCCTAAACCTAACTAAGTAGTTTTGTTGCCTAAACCTAACTAAGTAGTTTTGTTGCCTAAACCTAACTAAGTAGTTTTGTTGCCTAAACCTAACTAAGTAGTTTTGTTAACTAAACCTAACTAAGTAGTTTTGTTGCTTAAACTAAGTAGTTTTGTTGCTTAAACCTAACTAAGTAGTTTTGTTGCCTAAACCTAATCAAGTCGATCTTTCCTAAACCTAACTAAGTAGTTTTGTTGCCTAATCCTAACTAAGTAGTTGTGTGCCTAAACCTAACTAAGTAGTTTTGTTGCTTAAACCTAACTAAGTAGTTTTGTTGCTTAAACCTAACTAAGTAGTTTTGTTGCTTAAACCTAACTAAGTAGTTTTGTTGCCTAAACCTAACTAAGTAGTTTTGTTGCTTAAACCTAACTAAGTAGTTTTGTTGCTTAAACCTAACTAAGTAGTTTTGTTGCCTAAACCTAACTAAGTAGTTTTGTTGCCTAAACCTAACTAAGTAGTTTTGTTTGCCTAAACCTAACTAAGTAGTTTTGTTAACTAAACCTAACTAAGTAGTTTTGTTGCTTAAACCTAACTAAGTAGTTTTGTTGCTTAAAACCTAACTAAGTAGTTTTGTTGCCTAAAACCTAATCAAGTCGATCTTTTCCTAAACCTAACTAAGTAGTTTTGTTGCCTAATCCTAACTAAGTAGTTGTGTTGCCTAAACCTAACTAAGTAGTTTTGTTGCTTAAACCTAACTAAGTAGTTTTGTTGCTTAAACCTAACTAAGTAGTTTTGTTGCTTAAACCTAAGTAGTTTTGTTGCCTAAACCTAACTAAGTAGTTTTGTTGTTTAAACCTAAGTAGTTTTGTTGCCTAAACCTAACTAAGTAGTTTTGTTGCCTAATCCTAACTAAGTAGTTTTGTTGCCTAATCCTAACTAAGTAGTTTTGTTGTTTTAAACCTAAGTAGTTTTGTTGCCTAAACCTAACTAAGTAGTTTTGTTACCTAATCCTAACTAAGTAGTTTTGTTGCCTAATCCTAACTAAGTAGTTTTGTTGTTTAAACCTAAGTAGTTTTGTTGCCTAATCCTAACTAAGTAGTTTTGTTGCCTAAACCTAACTAAGTAGTTTTGTTGCCTAAACCTAACTAAGTAGTTTGTTGCCTAATCCTAACTAAGTAGTTTTGTTGCCTAATCCTAACTAAGTAGTTTTGTTGCCTAACCTAACTAGTAGTTTGTTGCCTAAACCTAACTAAGTAGTTTTGTTGCCTTAAACTACTAAGTAGTTTTGTTAACTAACCTAACTAAGTAGTTTTGTTGCTTAAACCTAACTAAGTAGTTTTGTTGCTTAAACCTAACTAAGTAGTTTGTTGCCTAATCCTAACTAAGGTAGTTTTGTTGCCTAATCCTTAACTAAGGTAGTTTTGTTGTTTAAAACCCTAAGTAGTTTTGTTGCCTAAACCTACCTAAGTAGTTTTGTTACCTAATCCTACACTAAGTAGTTTTGTTGCCTAATCCTAACTAAGTAGTTTTGTTGTTTAACCTAAGTAGTTTTGTTGCCTAATCCTAACTAAGTAGTTTGTTGCCTAAACCTAACTAAGTAGTTTTGTTGCCTAAACCTAACTAAGTAGTTTTGTTGCCTAATCCTAACTAAGTAGTTTTGTTGCCTAATCCTAACTAAGTAGTTTTGTTGCCTAATCCTAACTAAGTAGTTTTGTTGCCTAAACCTAACTAAGTAGGTTTGTTGCCTAATCCTAACTAAGTAGTTTTGTTGCCTAAACCTAACTAAGTAGGTTTGGTTGCCTAAACCTAACTAAGTAGTTTTGTTGCCTAAACCTAACTAAGTAGTTTTGTTGCCTAATCCTAACTAAGTAGTTTTGTTGCCTAATCCTAACTAAGTAGTTTTGTTGCCTAATCCTAACTAAGTAGTTTTGTTGCCTAAACCTAACTAAGTAGGTTTGTTGCCTAATCCTAACTAAGTAGTTTTGTTGCCTAATCCTAACTAAGTAGTTTGTTGCCTAATCCTAACTAAGTAGTTTTGTTGCCTAAACCTAACTAAGTAGTTTGTTGCCTAAACCTAACTAAGTAGTTTTTTGCGTACTGGTTTTCATACACAGAAGGAGCCACGGAGAGAGGAGAGGCAGGTCGACCGTCTGATGGTTTTACTGGAAACGTGACGGGAGGTGAGCTCCGGAAACACACGTCTAATAAGCTGTTGAATGTTATACAGCCCGCAGGTCATGAGGCCAGATGCTCCACATGCCGCCTCATGTTTGACGTTCATATCAGATACAGTATTTATGGATCTGGTTGTTTCACCACCAGCAGGTCCTGGTGCACCTGCAGCAGCACGCCTCCTGTCTGTCTCCAGACTGGTGTGTCACCTGGTGGTGGGAGCTCCTTACCTGATGTCCACCGTCGTCCTGGGACTCGTATACAGAGACATACACTCTAACAGGTAACAGGGTGGTAAACTGGGATGCCAAGTTAAAAAAAATTAAAATTTAAAAATATTTAAAAATATATATAAATATATATAGTATAATATATATATATATAGATACATTTATTTATAATTTGTTTATAAAATTTTATAAAAAAATAAATATATAAAAATAAATATCGATACAAATAAATATATATATAGTTATATATATTTATTTTTCATTTTTTTATTAAATCAAAAAATATAAAAAAATAAAAATACGTATTTATACGTACAGTATATATATATATGTTTTTTATATATATATATATATATATTTTTTTTCACATCCACAGGAAAGACACCAGACGTCACCATGGAGACGCCACAGCGTAGTGAAAGCGGCAGGGATTGGATAAGCAGTATGTTGATTGTCACCGCTGTGTGTTACAGTATAATTATTAAAATTTAACTATGATGTCATCCAATTGTTCAATATTTTTAATTTGTTGTATGGTTTAGTCCAGGGGTCAGCAACCTGCGCCTCTTCAGCTCCTCTCCAGTGGCTCCCTGTGGATCTATAAAAGACATTAGTGGAAATGAATAACTGTTTTTTCGTTTACATTTTTATTTTTATTTTTATTTATCATTGTTGTAGGTCTACGGTACGACGGTACGACGGTACGACGGTACGACGGAGTATTAGGGCCACATTGAGGAAAAAAAATAAATCTGAGATTTAGAGAAAAAAAAGTTGTAATATTACGAGAATAAAGTCATGATATTATAAAGTAGTAATTTTAAAAATGTAATAGATATCACCATGAAACATCCCTCATTCATTAGTTACTGTTCTGTGTCGGTGCCTTAATGCAGGTTGTTTCACTTTCATCTGTGGATGACAGAGTTAATGTATGCCTGCAGGGGAAGAACATGATGGTGAGATGTGAAACTGTAAATAAATGGAAGTGATCCAACGTTACTCAGCGAACTGGACATTGGTTTGTTTTTAGAGCACGCGTCCAAACAAGTTCTCCCGTCCGCCCCTCAGTGGCTTATAGATGTTGGTATTTGTTTGTTAAAAGGCTAACTGGCAGGCTAAGAGTTCCTGTAACACTGACCCGACGGGAAAGCAATGATTTTACCTCTGATGTCGTATTATTTGACTTTACCAACCACTATCAGTCCAAAGATTAAAGTTTATAGAAAATCAACTACATGTATATACTTTAGTAGTCTGGCTTATGACAAATAGGTCATCATATAATAAATATATACATCTATAAATAGGTTATAGTATAATAAATATATATATATATAAACTATGTAGCTGTAGTTTCCCTCCTGACCTCCAGGTGGAAACTTTCTGTCACTTTAAACTGAAAAACCAGACCGGAAGTACTTGTAACCGGATGTGTGGTTGTCGGGCTGATGGCGGGAGAGTTGTTGTTGTTAGCTGAAGATCTTTGATCCGTTTGGAGCTCGAGCTGCAGGTGAACCTTCACACACCCAGGTAAACCCTTTAACAAGCTTCCTCTGAGCCGGAAGTCCAAGAGGAGACGAAGAGAAGAAGAATATGAACCGAGTTAAACCCGAAAACAGAGTTAGCTCCATGCTAACAAGCTAACAGCTAGTTAGCTCCATGCTAACAAGCTAACAGCTAGTTAGCTCCATGCTAACAGGCTAACAGCTAGTTAGCTCCATACTAACAAGCTAACAGCTAGTTAGCTCCATGCTAACAGGCTAACAGCTAGTTAGCTCTATACTAACAAGCTAACAGCTAGTTAGCTCCATGCTAACAGGCTAACAGCTAGTTTGCTCCATGCTAACAAGTTAACAGCTAGTTAGCTCCATGCTAACAGGCTAACAGCTAGTTATCTCTATGCTAACAAGCTAACAGCTAGTTAGCTCCATGCTAACAAGTTAACAGCTAGTTAGCTCCATGCTAACAGGCTAACAGCTAGTTAGCTTCCATGCTAACACAGCTAACAGCCTAGTTAGCTCCATGCTAACAGGCTAACAGCTAGTTAGCTCCATGCTAAGAAGCTAACAGCTAGTTAGCCTGTTAGCTTCTGCTGCTCTGTGGCTCACTAGCTAGCGTTAAGCATTAGCTCGCTCTAATGTGTGCTCCTGTTCTCTGATTGAACAGACCAGGACCAGGACCAGCACCAGCACCAGGACCAGGACCAGCACCAGCACCAGGACCAGGACCAGCAACCAGCACCAGGACCAGGACCAGCACCAGCACCAGCACCAGGACCAGCACCAGGACCAGGACCGCCCAGCACCAGCACCAGGCAACCAGGACCAGGACCAGCACCAGGACCAGGACCAGCACCAGGACCAGCACCAGGACCAGCACCAGGACCAGCACCAGGACCAGGACCAGGACCAGCACCAGCACCAGCACCAGGACCAGGACCAGCACCAGGACCAGCACCAGCACCAGGACCAGCACCAGCACCAGGACCAGCACCAGCACCAGCACCAGGACCAGCACCAGCACCAGGACCAGCACCAGTGTAGCTGAGTCAATATGTTGGTTATGTTATTTTTATTATTTTCATTTTGTTTAATGAACATTCTCAAACCGGTGTGTTATACTTTATTTTGTCATCAATATCAAGCCAAATGATCTGTATTGTAACTTTATTTGTGTTAACTTTGTATTGAGTGAATGAAACGGTTGTGTTTTCATGGTTCCGGGTTACCTGTTTAGCAGGGGGGCTTTAATTGTTGACGCACAAACCACACAGGCAGAGCATGGACAGCTTGTGCACTGGTAAGATGTGTGGTGAGGCTCGTCCTCCTCTGGTTAAGCTAGCATGTTTAAAAGTTGTGTATTCTGGCTTAAACTGTATGCAAATGCAATGATGCATCGTTATCAATATGTTTCTGAGGTTGTCATTTGGTTTCGAACGGCCAAAATACGACTTTTACTTCTGTTAACTCCGTCGGAGTTTTTCGCTCAT
Organism: Sebastes schlegelii; assembly: GCA_014673565.1. Classification (NCBI taxonomy): domain Eukaryota; kingdom Metazoa; phylum Chordata; class Actinopteri; order Perciformes; family Sebastidae; genus Sebastes; species Sebastes schlegelii. Next base: position 35,167,549 of record CM025834.1, on the reverse strand, counting down.
TTGCATATTGTCTGACTGCTGCAGAGGACTGAGAGAGCCTGCCACTGTGTGTGTGTGTGTGTGTGTGTGTGTGTGTGTGTGTGTGTGTGTGTGTGTGTGTGTGTGTGTGTGTGTGTGTGTGTGTGTGTGTGTGTGTGTGTGTGTGTGTGTGTGTGTACTCATATTGTCTGACTGCTGCAGAGGACTGAGAAAGAGCCTGCCACTGAGTGTGTGTGTGTTGACTGTGCCCTGTGCTGCTCCTTATAGGAAAATAAATGTGCAGATCCTGATTCCTGGTCTGAGTGGTGTCTTTCAATCTACGAGCAACCATTCCACAGCTGCTACACCAGCACCAGGACCAGCACCAGCACCAGGAGCCCGGTTCAGAAAGCAGCTTTAACAAACTGTGAGATGGAAAAGGTTTCGGCTCCAGAACAGCTGATCAGAGTTTGTTCCATCAAATGTGAGGATGAAGACAGCCTTCATCATCAATGGAGCTCCGATACTACGATTCACCATGGCAACAGGTAACTAAGAGACACAGCCTCCATCTGGATCCACGCAGAGATGGTAATGCACGGATACGCTGACTGTATTAGACTGTAGTCTACATTACATTACATAGAGTTATTCAGCTTTAGTGTGACTGTATTAGGACTGTAGTCTACATTACATCACATAGAGTTATTCAGCTTTAGTGAGACTGTATTAGACTGTAGTCTACATTACATTACATAGAGTTATTCAGCTTTAATGAGACTGTATTAGACTGTAGTCTACATTACATCACATAGAGTTATTCAGCTTTAGTGAGACTGTATTAGACTGTAGTCTACATTACATTACATAGAGTTATTCAGCTTTAATGAGACTGTATTAGACTGTAGTCTACATTACATCACATAGAGTTATTCAGCTTTAATGAGACTGTATTAGACTGTAGTCTACATTACATTACATAGAGTTATTCAGCTTTAATGAGACTGTATAGTGAAGGGATTCCCCTCCGGGAATCGTTACCTTCAGGCGCGTTGGTTTATCTTCTATATTGCTACAAGCTCAGAGAGAAATCATATACAAAATACAAAGTTAGATTAAAGAAGCATCAATTTATTCCGTATATATATTCATCATAGTTGCACAGAGTTATATTCAGAAGTTCTGGTTTCATCAATGTGTCCCTGATACCATGCAACACGGTGTTCAGTTCGCAGAGAAGAACCCCGTGTTCTGTTTTTCACATAATATTTATACATATCATGTGCCCCCAGTGAGAGGCGGAGGGGTAGGCGTTATCCATGTGCAGAACCGGTACTTTTCCATAGATTGTTAGGCTATCTCCTGTTGGCCTCCTTTATCTGACTCCATTCTACGCATCCCGTGCTGCACTGACATCCTGTTCTTCACCCCCCTTCCTCCTATCTCCCTGAGGCTTCAACATCCTTGAGAATTGTTCTTTGTACAGACATTTCTTTCACCGGTTTATCAGGGTGTTCTCTGCAGCATGCATATCATGTGCTGCCTAGATTACATTCCTT